>VANL01000012.1:0-135926 GCA_006352455.1 Brachionus sp. 'Tiscar' | reverse complement strand
CCAATCCGAAACATTATACGCAGAAGACGACTTAAGTGGCTTGGTCATGTTCTTAGAATGTCAACAGACAGAATTCCCAGAGTTGCACTATTTTGGACACCTCAAGGAAAGAGAAACGCTGGAAGACCAAGTTGACCTGGAGGAGAACAGTTGAAAGAGATCTGAGAGAGATGAAACTCACATGGGGACAAGCAGAAATTGTCGAAAAGGTTTGGGTAGAATGGAGGGGAAGTGTGGACGCCTTATGCTCCACTGGGAGTAGAAGATAGAAGAAGAAGAAGAACATTAGACCTTAATGATTACAAAACAATTTGTATAATGTATCTGCTTTGTTTATACCGGAAATAACCTTGAGTCCACCTAAATAATCTAAATGTCCTCCTAGTTAATGATATTATTTTAATAAGTTTTATATATCATCTCATAGATAATCAAACAAGGATCAAGATGATATATAGATCTTTTTTTTATTACATTCAGTTCAAAAGATATACTCAAAAAACTCTTAAATTTTAACCTTATTTTAAAAAGTAAAAAATTTGGTATATTTTTGATTTTAATCGTATTACTTTTGAACGGAACATGATATTTACACCAAATTATGAACACTTTTATAACTTTGATTTGACTTAATAAAAAAATAAAAATTTTTATAAATTATTATTTTCTTCACTATTTTATATAATCGTTTTAATGAAAAATATATGGTAGTCTTTTAGTCAAATTTTATTTATAATTACTTAGTTCAAAGTATAAGTTTATGTGCTTAAATTAAAGCTAATAAGCTGAGCTTTTATTTGATATACAATATTTATCTCTGTTCCTTTTTATTTTCAAATTAGAATTAAAATAATAGTATTTATTTTTTAAAGTTTATTAATTATTCGAATAATTTCCTTTTGAATTCTCTACATTGAGAACTCTTTTAGTAAAAGAACAAACTGATTTTTTAACCTCGTCTGTTGGTACTTTAGTGATTGCTCTTTTTATTTCTTCAATAAATTCATCAATTCTAGCAATGTAAATCTATAGCGTTTTTTCACATGGTTAGGGGTGAGAAAAGGGATTTTTCTCTTTTTATATGGCTACGAAAAAAAAAATTTTAAAGAAAAAATAAATAAGAAATTGATTAAAAAATTTACTTTGAACGTCAGATTAGTCTTAAACTGAAGATTTCTGTGGGGTCAGTTTCAAAAATTTTGAAAGAATTGAAACTCAAAGTAAATTTTTTAATCAATTTCTAATTTATTTTTTCTTTAAAATATTTCATCATCTTGATCCTTGTTTGATTATCTATCAGATGATATATAAAACTTATTAAAATAATATCATTAACTAGGAGGACATTTAGATTATTTAGGTGGAGTCAAGGTTATTTCCGGTATAAACAAAGCAGATACATTATACAAATTGTTTTGTAATCATTAAGGTCTAATGTATATATGTATAAAATTTAAAAAATTTTCGATGAACCAATCACTAGATTTTATCGAAAACAAACACGCGCCAACCTTTATTGAACACCCGTTACTTCACTTGTGAACTAAATCCAAATCAAATAGGCTTCACCTTATACTATTTTTTGTAAGCGATCAGTTAAAAATAAACGTATCGACCCAATTTAGCGTTCACCAAAGTCATAGCAATTAAGTTTGTAAAAAAGTGTTAAACTTTATCGAAATGAGTACAAAACAGGCTTATAATTTCTTTATGTTTTAAAATTGATGGTATTTAAAGATGATGGCATTGAAGAAGAAGATAATGAAAGTTATTCTATTTTCAGCATGCTTTGGCATTGTTGAATTTTGAAAAAAACCAAAATAATAGTATCAAATATTTTAATGCTCAATTTCAAAGGAGCAAAACATGTTTTTTTTGATACAAATATAGTTTTGTCATATTTGTCATAAGTTTTGTGACTTGCTGGTTGGTTTTTAAAAACTTAATTAAAAAATACACAATTTAATAACAATTAAATTGATTTGTTGGCTGAAAAAATTGATTTTTTATTTTGAGATTTAAGATGATCAAAATTAAGATAAAGACCGAAGTGTCATTTAGTTTTTTAACACTATCTCACTATCTCAATAAATTAAAATAAATAATTTTTTTTTTTTGAAAAAAGAAAACCAAATAGTACATTTATGGAAGACAATTTCACAAACTTGCCACTCTGTCTCAGAAAAAATTCATTTAAATGATATGTACCCAACTCTTTTGTGTAATTGCTACCTTACAATTTCTTCTTTTTTCCGAAACTCCTAAATATTTAACCATGCATTGCCTGTCAGTTTCTTTTTCAAAATACCTTATTTTAATTTTCTTCTATTTTATTTTTATTACACTTTTACTTATTTTTATTGTATCTTCTTTAACTTTATTTTATTTTAATTTTTTCTTAATCTGAAGGAGCTTTAGCTCGGAACAGAAAAAACAAATAATTATTTATGATTTGATATCAGATAATATCAGGTGAATCAAAATTTGAATTTCTATTTGTAAAAATATGTAAATAATTTTCTTTTTCCTGATATTAGCTGATATGAGTTAATTTCCGTCACTGTATTCGATTCTAAAAAGTAATTTTAACACTCAAAAGCCCGATATTTTTTATACCTTTAAGGACCAGCGGTGTCAAATCGACACTTTTTATAAAAACATTCAAAATACTCGAAAAGACTCTAACTGAAGTCTTATATGATAAAAAAGTAAATATTTAATTAATTTTAAGTTAATTGAAAAAATTTGTTTTATAAATATTTTTGCCTTTGTATAGTAAAGACATATCAAAAATCATCATAAACGCAAATAACTTGGTATTTTCTATGTTGCTTGTTGCATAGCTAGTTGGTCCAGGCTTCTTATTGAAATTAATTTTCTTTTTTAGTGTTAAATCTTCTACATTCTTTGAGTTTGTCCAAACAACTCCAATTTTACTTGTCTTGTCAAAATTTTGGTCCTTGTTTACCCTGCTGATTGTACTTTCAATCGAATCAATGAAATGCTGGTTTGTATCATCCATTTCTTCTTCAAAACGAATTTCTCTTTCATTATAATTCTCATCAATATCAGCATCAACTCTATCAAATTCATCAAAAAAGTTATCATCGTCCAAAAAATCCGATTAATCACCATTTGAGGCCATAGATTGAGTGTCATCAGTGTTTCTCAAGACTTCAAGGGCATTTAAGGCAGTTTCTCTTTTAGACATCTCAAATTTTTGACTATTTTTTGAATGAAGATTAAATTTTTTTAATTCAAAATTTCAATTTTTCTTTTTGATACTAAATAAGTTTGTGAAATAAAATTACCAAAAACTTTTTTCAAAAAAAAAATTTAAAGATTTATACTCAAAAAGTGTCAAATTGACATGGCGGTTCTTTGAGTGTTAAAGAATTTAAAAAGTATAATTTTTAAAAATTGTTTGGCAATGATTAAAAAAATTAAAACAAAAAATAATGGTATCAATAGTTTATTCATAAATATATATTTATGTTTTATCCTTTTTAATAAAAATATATGTATATATATATATATATGTATAGTATCATACAAAGTGCATAATCAATATGTTTCATAAGTTTTAGAAAGTAAAAAAAATCCAACAAACCAGAAAACCAATTTTTAAAAAATCCTATGTACAAAATCCCGAATTAAAAAAAAAAATACTTAAAAATTTATTTCTCTTAGTAAATAATTAGAAAATTTAAAATCCGATCGAAAAGAAAGAAAAAACTGAACAAAAACAAACAGAAGCCTTTTGTCAAACAGAACACCAATCCTATTCTAATATAGTTTAGTGTACAATCGTTTGTACAAAGAATCCTACACTTGCTTAAGGAATGGCTTTACGGCATTTACAAGACCAGACATTCGAAAAAGCATATTCAAAAATCCAAAATGCTCGACATTGGTAATTCTTCTTCGTTGATTATAAAATCATCAAAATTTGTCAGTGTGTTCAAGCCAGAAGACGAGTTTTCCTCATTTAATTCGAGCACATTGTGTTGGGAGTTAAGAGGACGAAACGTTTCGTATTGATCATCATAGTCATTCGAATCATCATTTGTATTCTCATAATCAAACCCATCAAAATTTGTATTCGTGAAAGTTTCGTCAAAATCTCCATTTATCTGCTTGGCCTCCAATTTAGTGTTGAATGAACTAGAAGACGACGATGGATAGGCCGAAGACGATAATTGATTAAGAGATGTATTTGATTCGGATTTATCAGCTCCTATGAATGAAACCGGGTCGATTTTTTGAACTTTGGGTGATTTTACCTCTTCATCGCTTTTCAAAACTCTTTTCAAGTTAACCAAACTTGAGCCTGCTTCGCTCGAGCTCTGACTCATTTTGATCAAATTTCGTATTGTCTGCGGTGAGTCCGTTTTAATAACTTGAACCAATGGCTTAGAAGCAATTTGAGTTTTTATTTCTTGAGGTTTGTCTTTAATCTCTTGCTTTTCACTTTCAAAATCTTGCTTTAAATCGTCAACATACAGCTTAAGTAAAAGTGTTTCTTCTGAGGAAGACACCTCTTTTTGCATCGATCTCAATTGAAGCAAATTAAAACGCTTTTTCATTGCGTCTGCTATTCTCAATAGTCTGTCTGACACTTGCTCAAAGCAATCATCAACTTTAAAAAAAAAATTATTTTTAAATAATCAAATTTTTTTATACTACAATTTAGAAATAAAAATACTCTCAATAATTTTTGTTTATTTAAATAAAACACTTTTATTTATTTTTTTAATTTAAATATTTACTTATTTTAGAAAGAATTTTTTTTTAAAAAAACAAACTTTTTGTTAAAGATTCTAAGTTGATTAAAATTGTTAATATCAAATTGACCTTCTTAAAGTTTTTATTTAGTGAATTCGTGAGATCTATTTATATTCACAATCAAGTTTGTGTCTTTTAAAATTTCTACTTTATAAATTTTTCCAACAAGTGGACTTGAACTTGTTACTTTTAAACAACTCTAAAATTATTAGAAATCTTAGTTTTAGTTTTGAGCTTCAGATTTAGCTAAGTTGATTAATATAAAAACTTGGTTTTCTATAATAAGTATTTTGAAATTGAAAAATTTATGACTAAAAAAAAGATTTTATTTGGAAAACCTGGTCAACTAGAATCTTTTAATTGTTATGTATATAGCATGTCAAACAATAAAATATTGAAAAATTAAAAACTTTTTAAAACGTATTTATCTGAATATCTTAATATTTAAAAAAAAAATAGTAACCCAATAATTAAACGTAGTATTAAGCATATGGATTTTTTTACGTTTTTAAAGGTTTAACTGAGAAACAAAATTCAATTAGATAGTGTTGATTATAAGCCTATTTTTAGAAATTCCTTCACCGGCTCGTCAATTGTTAACAAAAATATTTTTATAATAAAATAATAAATGCAGAAAATAAAAGACTAAATAAAATAAATTGTAAGACTGCTTCATGTGAGGCTTTAAAAAAAAATTGTTGAGAAATTCATTAGTTTTATTAAAAAAAAACACAAAAAAGTCTGATTCTGATGGAAGGTATAAGACTTGAAATTTATCACTAGACTAAATAGTTTATTTAAAATTTTTCTAAAAATTTAAATAAAATTTTTCTGTTTTATTAATTAAATTTTTTAAATTAATACGTTTTTAAATTAATAAAATTTAGTCTCCACAACTTAAAAAAAAATTTAGAAAAGGCTGTAAAAACTAAAATATAGGTTGTGAGTGCTACTTTTTTGGTCGTAGGAACACCTGAGCAGAAATTTAATATTGTTAAATTCAAATACAAATTGAACCGAAATTCTTTCTTTTTTGGTAGAATAGTTGAAAAAATTACTGCAACATAGTGCTGTGCACCTTTTATACTTAAAATAATTTTTCTTATATGAAAAAAATTATCACATAAAAAAAATTATTTTTAATTATTTAATTTTTTTGATCAATTTTCTTTCGAATTCTTTATTTTTTTTATGCATTTTTTAAAAATAATCCAAAAAAAAATTGAAAGAAGGCTGAAAAGAAGGTTTTTACCGTTCTGAACCACCTTTGCATGTGCCTGAATTATTAAATAATAATAAAAATGTGAAAAAAAAAAACAAAGAAAAAGTATAAATAAGGTTTTAATTGATTGTTGATCTAATTTAATAAAAAATAATATTAAAAGATTTCATTTTTGGGTACAATTATTTAATTTACATTACTTAATTAAACATATCTATCAAATTAGGAAAATTTTTCATCAAATTCTAATTTTTGAGTGTCAGATCCTGCAAAATTAGTTATAATTCCTTTTTTAAATTAATTATCATTTAAATATGATCAAAAACTATTTTCTAATTAGTTTAAATTTTATAATTCAAGTTAAAATTTACTAAAATAAAATTCATTTAAAAAAATACTGCAACATAGAGCAGCAAACTTTGTTGCAACTTTTCTACCTAAAATATTTTTTCTACTATTATAAAAAAAAGACAAAAAATGAAACATCAATAAGATCTAAATTGATAACTGTTTCGGCTTACTTTAAAAAAGAGGATAAAGTTTGTTTTTTGTTTGGCAAAAAGCTGCAGTAAATTTTTTAATTTATTAAAAGAAGAAGAATTTTTGTTCTTTTTGTTTTTAAAATTCACAATAAAATAATTTAGTAATTTTATGATATATTAATTGAAAAAAAATCACCTAAAAAATTTTGAAAATTCTTCTAAATAAGAAAAATCTTCTTAATTTAAAATTAAATTAACTAAGACTAGAAAAAAAAACTTGGTTAACAATTGAAAATGTAAAACGAGCAAATCTAAAAACATATTAATGAATTAGAATTTGGATTCATATTTAAAATTAGTTATTTACTTCTCTATAAAAAAATAAATTAAATTATAGCTTACATTTTTGTGAATCTTGAACGCTCGGCTCATAGTAAGTTTTCTGAAACACGTGATAACGAGATAAACGTTTGATAGCGTCAGTTCTGTCGTTAAACGGCGTTTTAAAGTCTGGTTGAGTGGCAAGCTTTTGATCTTTGGCCAGTTGTTCATTGATGCAATTTTTAATATTTTGTTTAGCCAAATGTTGCTGCTCCAAATACTTTCTAACCAATTTAACTTGATTTTTTTGAAACGCCTCAAGCTGTTCCCTGTTTATGACTTGACTAATTCTCTCATCAAGTTGTTTAAGCAAATTGATCGTTAGCTCGCCAGTCTCTTTAGTAATCACTCCATTCTGAGCTAGCTCTTCAAAATTAAGACACTTTAGTTCGAGATCAGCGAAATTTTGTTTTTTCAAGCTGATCGCCTGTTGCAGACTAATAACCGGTCCGATTGGAATAGCAGGCGATGCGTTCGACGAACTGGTCGCCGTATTGTCCTTGTTGTTAATGACTAGAGTGCGTAATGGTGTTGCCACTTGGGTCTTGATCATTTGACCTTGATTGATCACATTGCGGATTTTTACCGGAGTTTGTCTACCGCCGGATTCTTTTTCCTTGTCAATCAAAGACTGCAACTCGGCTTGTTTTTTAGTGAGCAAAATGTATTTTTCTTTCAATTGGGTAATCGTGTCTTTATTTGTTTGTGAGGCTATATTTTGCTTTAATTGCTCAATTTGATTTTTGATCAAATCGTTTAGCTTCAATTTTTCATTTAAATTGAGCTCATTTAAATTTAAAGTAGTTGTTATTTGGGGTTGAGGTACTTGACTGTTGGGCTTTTGTTCGCCTTTCAACTCATTTTGAAGAGAATTTTGAAGGTCAATAAGTTTTTTCATTTGATCAAATTCTTCATGAGTCAAAACCAATTGCTGCTGACCGGTATTTGAATCGACTGTGACAGTTTTGCTGGAGCGAAGCGCGTTCAATTTTTGATTAACTTGCTGCAAAAGCTGTAGCTTTGACTGAGCTTGTGTTTGGGCTTGTGTATGTGCACTGGAATCTTGATTCATCAATTTTTGTTTCAATTGCTGAATTTCGGCCTCGACGTTTTTCTTAGTGGCAATCAATCGTTGCAATTGAAGCTGCTCCTCGGCGCTCAGCGCAGCCTGAATTTGGGCCTGAGTGAGCACCAAAGGAGTCTGGGACTGCTGCTGACTCTGGCCAGTAATGAGCAAAATTTTTTGCTGATAACTTTTAAGCTGTGATTGAATTTGTTCGAGTTGTTTCATTTTTTCAGTTATGTCGCCGGCAAGGCTTGAATTTTGGCCATTGTTTGCACTCGGATTGGACAAAATTACAAACTGAGGACTCGACTGGCCCTGGCCAGAGTTCTGTGCATTTTGCTTGATATTAACGGATTGTACGGGCACGATTCTGTTGTTAATGTTGAGAAAAATCTGGCCATTCTGAGCCTGAGACTGCTGAGGTAGGATCATTTGACCAGAAGAGGGCTGCTGGATTATTATTCGCGGATTGTTTTGCTGAAACTTTTGATTTTGAATTATAATCGGCTGTTGGCTGTGGGCCACTTTGGCTTGCTGATTGCTGGTAGACGCCTGGGAGTTGGACGATGCCGTCGTGACGGACATTTGGCTCGAAGATTGCTGCGGCTGGATTAGATAGTAACCATTCGAGTTCGATTGTATTAGTTGGGGATTTGTGTATATTAGATTTTGGCCTTGGTTTCCTATTTGGACTATTGGCGATTTTTGTGAATTATCTGAGGATAAATAAATTGGTTGACCGGTTTGAATAGACTGTTGTGTCGGTTGTTGAACATTCATTTTAAATAATTGTGTTTATTTTGTTATTTTTCCTTTGTTTGTTTAAATAATTTATTTTTACTCAATAATACAATTTTTTCAAATCATATTTATGAAATTTAAATAAATTTTTTTTTTCTAAAAAAAAAAAAAAACATTTTATAGGCATTTTAAAATAGAAAATACAATTTGAAAAAAAAAATTTTTCAAAAATCTTAAGATTTTGTGCGATTGCATTTTTTTTGAAGTGGGAAAATCTTTAATTCTCTTTAAAAGACTGTTTTTATTTATTTATTTAATTTAATAAATAAAAAAAAAAGTGTTTATTTTTATTTAAATTTTGAAACAAATTTTTAAAACCAAAATAGCAGAAAACTGAACAAATTTTTTATTTTCTAGTTTCAAAAAGAAACTTTTACTTATTAACATTTTAATTTTATTAAATTTAAATTCTTAATTGATTAATTTTTATATGAAAAAAATACTTACAAACGGTCAATTGCAGCTAAATTAATATTATTATTTTATTGAGATTGATATAAAACTCTAAAAAAAAAATAATTAATTGTATTAATTGCAGCAATAGAGAAAAAAATAAAAAAACAAGTCACTAAGTGCTGAATGATAGGGTCTTGACAGTGTTGCCTCCCTCTCCTCATCGAATTTTAATTCAAAGACAAAGAAACTTACTATTGGTTTTTCGATTAAATCGAACTCACGAGTCAAGGTCACCCTCCTAGCTCCTATTGAAACCAGAAGCGAGCAAGTGTTCAAATGATTGCAAATTATTATGCGACCTTCGACTTGGCATGGAGGAGAGTGTAATGACAAAACTTGTCTAACCCCAGCACTCTAGTCTAGTCACTTCTTATTCAAGCTCTCTCTTTTTCACTCACACTGATTAATCAAAACTTTTTCGGGTAATGAGAACATATAATAGTACAGTAGAAGAGGCATAATAACAAACGTTTCGTATACTTTTAATTATTATTATTATTCCTTGTTTTTTAACATAGATTGAGAAATTATACTTTTATATTAGAAAAACTCTGTTGAAAAATACTTGAACACAAAAAGTCGACTCACGCTTCTATTTTACAAGCAAATATTTTTTATAATAAATTAGCATACATTACAGCATTATTAAAATTGGCAATCATGTTTATTTAGTTGAAATATTGTGCGTTTGTACATAATTTGTTACTTAGCTTTGTTCCTATGTTAACTTGCCAAGACTTATTAAATTAAAATTCACGCACGGTTATTGGATTTTTTTAAATATTAGAAATATCGCAAGAGCTTGGCGTGCTCCCTCCTCTTTCTGTTTCATTAGGATTTCTCGATTTTTTTTCTAGTTGATGAATTTTAATTTATGAAATAGGCGGTGCTTTTATAGCTAGTATATGAATTAAAAAATGATAAAGACAAAAAAAATGACTTCATTTAAAAAAACTTCATAATCAGTTATACAAGATCCACTTAAATTTATAATTAAAATTTAAAATTTTATATTTTATCTAATTAATTTTATTTTATATGTCTTGATACCGAGCATAAAATAATCAATTTAATATAGTTAAAAATTTAAATAATAAGCTTTATTTAAGAGACAATATAAAAGTAAAAATTAATATTTTTTTTATCTAAGATGAGAATTATTTTGCACTTTTTTCAAGTTAGTCCCATGTTAACCTATTACTTGAGTAAACTTGATGAAGGAAATTTTAAGGGAAAAAGCAAATAACGATTTATTGAAAAAATCTTTGTTTTTAGCACTAGTTTAAAATCCAATTTTGAGATTTTGCAATAAATGCCAATCAATTTTGTAAAATATATTATTTTTATTGCTTTAATATTAGTGATTTGAATTAGGATTAGTTATTAAAAAAAAAAATACAAAAATTTATCAAAAAATAAATCACCTTACATAAATAAAAGTTAAAAAAATTATTTATTTTATTCAGTCAATCAATAATATCAACTATTTTAAAGGATCGATTAAAAATTAAAAATACAAACTATTTGAATATGTTATACACATGAGTTTTTAGATACACATACAGACCAATTTTTTTGGTACACGACTAGGAGTTACATTATTTATACACTCAAAAAATATTTCTTTTGCTCAAAATTATTTTAATTGAACCCAAAATTAAAAATTTTGTCCTTAAAGGATCTCTGTTTAAAATTAATAAAATCAATTCAAAAAAATTTATTAAATATTTTAAAAATATGTCGAAATTTGATACAATTCTAAAATATTATTCCTGATCAATTTTCTATTTGAGCTGAATTTTTTGGTGCCAAGTACTGCGAGATTAAATTTTGAAATTCTCCAATTCTATGCATTTGTAAATTAATTGAATTGATAAAAGGATTTTCATTTCTGTTTGCATCAATTTGTGAATTAAATGCGTAATATTTACTAAAGCTCTTTAGCTCGTTAGATATTTCTTGAGCTTCACATGCAACTTTCAAATTTACTGTTAGTAAATCGCATGCTCGGTTAAAATTTTCAATGTCTTTTCCTAATTGTTGGTAAAAGTTTTCAGTCTGAAACGGACTTTTTAATAATTAGAAAAGTTTCATAAAGCTAATAAAAATTCAATACTTTGTCTCACTAGGAGGATTCAAAACAATAACAAGTTTCTTGACCAAGTTCTAAAATTAAATTTAGCTAAAAATTTCAAATATTAAACAAACAAAAAAACACCTTCAAAAAGAATCTTAAATTTTCAACCAATTCTTTTGATCGATTAATGGGATCGATCAGTCCATCATTAGCTAATTCAACATCTGGGTAAAATTGATCATTTGGCTGGCCAGAGACTACATTAGAAGATGATATAGGATTTTGAGGATTACTTTGATTTTGGATGATTGGTTGATGAGCTTGTACAGAATGAACACCCTGTTGATAATAGCCTGCTGGAGATTTTATTTGATTATTCATATTTAGTTTAATTTTTAAAAATATTTTAATGAATGCAAAAAAAAAAATCAAGACATTTTATAGTGCATGATCAAAATTTTAAAATTAAATTTCATTTAAAAAATATTACATTTTATTTAGAATTTAAAGTGCAATCGTTGAAACTGAATATGTTCTCTATTTGGTCAAGCCTGAATTATTCAATATTTGATTCAGTAAAATATTCTGGAATTTATATTTGATGACTTTTTTAAATTTGATTAAGGGTCAAATCAGCAAAAAAATCGCAGAATTAAAAGAATCATTTCTGTTGCCTTTGAATCAGTATTATAAAATAAATCAAGACACTTCGAATGATCATCCAAAATTAAAGAAAAATGAAAATCAGCTTGTAAAAAAAATATCTAGTTATTTGGTACTAGTTTTAAAAAATGACTATTTAAAAACTAAATAAAATTATTTTTTAGAATCTTAATGAAGAATCATGTGCAAATAATTATCTTTTGTATCTTGATTCTAGTTTCAATCACTTTCATATTGCAACTGACCTTCTAGAGGTAAACTAAAATTGATCTAATTAATATTTTTAACAATTTTATTTATCAGAAGTTGCACGTTGACGAACTTTTTAGTGCTCATTTTTTGCAAGTAAAAAAAAAATTAAATCTTAACATACTTTGAAATCTAATCTAATTTTATAAATAGTTTGTAAATTTTTATTACCGCGAACGGTATTCATTTCAGAATATTATGAAAATGATAGTCAACAGTATTGCTGAAAATAGCTACTTAAACTCAACTGAGAAAAGAAAACAACTGCCAAACATAGTAAAATATTGCTTAACAAATTTTAAAATTAAATAAATTATTTTTAGACGATTCTTCTGCATGTATTTTCTAAAGAAGATCTTGAAACAATTTATAGATCAGTAAAAAAAATTTGAAAACCAAAGCAAAATACAAATTGAATTTTTTTTTTAGAATTTATCTGATTATGGAACAATTTGTAAAGAAATTAAACATTTTTTCACCAAAAATTTTGACTTGACTAATGTAAGTTGAATTTTAATTTTTGAATAAAAAGAAATTTCAGAAATATAAATTAGAAGAAGAAAAAACACTGAGATTTATCTCTTTTTCTATTTTTTAAATCACTTGATCAACTTTATTTAATCTTAAAAAGCCATACATTTTGGAATTATGGCCTTAAATCAATTTATATTTAATTATTTTGTTGAAATAAATTCATATAAATTAGATTAGAATCCAATCATAGTTAATTATTATTTTAAAGCTTATCAACCGTTAGTACCCTTGTCATGAAAGACCGATTGACACTTATTTTATTTTATCTTATTATTATAAAACATTTTAATAAAATCTATAAAAATCAAATAAATATAATTATATATAAAATGTTGCAAAATTCAACATTCATCAATTGATCAGTCTTGTATTTAAGAATCCATATGTTTTTTAGCTATTTGCTGTTTTTGATGCAGGTTAAATCAAATTCTTAGTATTCCTTAAATTATATTTTAAATTTATTGAGGAAAATTCAAATTTTAGCCATTTTGATAATTTAGTTGTTTTTACAAACATTCGTCTCCACTTTTATCATCTTTCAAATTATGATTTCTGAAACATAAGTGTTCAAAATTTTATACTCTAAACAAAAAAAAATTTTCAACATTAAAATAACATTTCTTAGCTTTTTCACAGTTGAATTGAATTGAATAGCCTTAAAAAAATAGACTTACATTTAGTAACTAGAAAATTTATTTTCTCAAATTTACCACGTATGTTGAAGTGAATTTCTTTCTCAAATGGATTTTTTATTCAATAATCTTGAAATTTAACTAAAATGCCTTTGATTATTCACCTTTAAGCTCAGGCTACTTTCCAATGTTTGTTGAAAAAGTCATGATAATTAATAGTCTATTTTATTAATTAAATAATTAAAGACACATTTTTTCTTATTTAGATCGAAGCGTTTCAAGAGAAAAAAATATTCCAATCATTCAAAGAATTAGAATTAGTCCTTGAAACTATACTTATACTAACAAATACGATAAATCTTAATTTTGTAAAATTTCAAGAAATTTTAAAAGAATTTAAAACTAGCTCAATAGTGAAATACTTGAGCAACTCATCAATTCTTACAGTAGCCCAATTTGCGCCTATAATCGATCAAATCATAAATCTTCACTCATTTATTTTGATTAAGCTAATGCAACTTGACAAAATAACAGGTTTAACTTTGTCTAATCAAGCTGATGGTGTTTCATCTGACGACAAGAAAAACATTTTACAACTCAAAAATGATTTAAACGACTTCATTCACTCATATGGATCAAATCAGAAAGCTTCACCAGTTGTATTGACTTGGTCTACATTGCTTTACAACTTATCCATTGACTCGAACATGTCCAAGTTATTCACAGCTGAGTTCAAGTCACTGACTAGCCGAATGTTTTCTCTAGCAATCAGAGAAAACGTGTTCGCCTACATACTTGATTTGCTGACATCTGAAGTGTTCAAAAACAACGATCTTATTTGGTTCTTAAAGCAAGTTGTTTACGAGCTTCTCAACGCTTTGTTCCGATCATTTGATGAAAATTCGTTAGGTGACAATTTTAAAGCATTGTATGAAATAACATTTTATTGTATGCACAAAAACGAAATTATTTGTCAACACTTTTGGAAATTATGTAATCAACCAGATCGTGACAACATAACCATTCTAATTTACTATGCATTGGAAACATTTCCGATCAGCTTTGACTTAAGTATGACTTTTTTCTCACTGATTGCCCAAACAAGCCGAGAATTGTGTCTTCAAGTCTTTGAATACATGAGCCGAATGGACCAATATTGCGAATATCTAGAAAACTTGAATCCAGATGATTACGTACCTGGAAGTGAATACATAGAATTGATCAGGTCAAGGCGAATTTTTGAGTGCATTCAATTGCCATGCTCTCTCAAAGGATCACTAATAAGCCACATCGCCAGTTCCAATTCAAACATTGTTCACAGAATGATACTTCAAAATCAAGCTGTAAATTGGTCAGTCAACTATAACTGCTTTGAATTGATTAAAGTCTATTTAAATAAAATAAATTATGAAATAAGTCAAAATAACATAGTTGCTGAAAATTATATTCTATCCATAATTCAATTTGTTGATTCATTATTTAAGTATTTTTTTGACATTGAAGATATGATAAATGTGTTTTCGTTTGGTTTATACACCAAACATATGGAGACCTATGTAAGCTCATGCTTTGTTTTATTCACAAATTTGATGAATCTGGAATCACATGAATCGTATCGAATGATTTCAAAGCTTCTGGAATTGTTTACTAATATTGCGCCAAATGTTTTTGATAAATTAATTAGACTAATGCAAAATAATAGCTTAATTGGTCTAAAAAATGATAACTTAAGCTTGGAAGATATGTTTACGAATAGAGTAAATTTGGTCAAATCTTCGAATAGAATAGTTTACTTGTTTAAATCAGAAAATTATGAGTTGATAATTAATTATTTCAAGCTGATCGAATGCTTGATTAAAGAAAGTGGTAATAATTTGGAATATATGAGCCCTTTAAGTGCTGTGTTGGTATATGTTTTTCCTCAAATATTCAAATGGAATAATGATTTTGTTAATTTGAATATTGAATTGTCTTTAACTTGTCTAAATCTACTCCATACTGTCTTAAACACAAGCATTGAACCGTCTTATTCGCAAACTGAATTCATGCGGAATTTTTCCAAGCTTCACTCAAAAAGGTAAAGTATTAAACTTATTTTTATTTTTGCAAAATCATTGTAGTATTTACCATTTAATCTTACTACTACATGACAGTATTTATTATTAATTGTTTCGTTTTAAAGTTTCAAATAGATTGATTTTTTAATGAAACAAAAATTTAAGCATTACTTTTTAGTAACTCAAACAAAATTTTCCTCTATGTAACCAAAATTGTTCTTCTAATTCAAGCATTGTTCAGCTCATTTAAAAAATTGATCATATAAATTAAGGTCGGGTAACGTGTATGGCGGTCAAAGTTGATGTTGGCTGTTTTAATGGCCGCGAGAAAATTTTTTTTTTCCTAAGCTATTTTTCTTTTAATCTATTCTTTTTTCTATCAAATTTTCAAGGGCATCAAAGCGACCAACATCAACTTTTTTCAGTCCAATGACCCTGAAATAATATTAATAAAAAGGCTTGAAAATTAATATGAGAAAACATTTAATTAAAATTTAACTCCAAGTCTCATATTTTATTTTTAAAATTTTGTTGGTCTATTATAAAATGTGAAAATATTACCTACATGTTGAGATTAATTAGTTTACGTTCATTTTTTTGTTGTATATATTATTACTTTTTTGTAGAAAATGATTATTTTAGTGTCGAATTAATAAGTTGTAAATAATTATTATTTTCTGTTGAGATAAATTATTTTTTATTGAAAAAAATAAAAATTGTGTTTTTGGACAAAAAAATTTGCATTACTGTTTTGGACCATGTTTCATCATCTTCTTCTTCAACGGCTGAGTTAAAGTCATCAATAATTTCGTTGACAACTCTAACTTCAGCATCAATTACCTCATCTTAGTCTGGTATGACATTTCGCTAAATTGTTGAATTAATTTTTTCAAATTGGATTTCTTGCCAGCGTAAAAAAATTAAATTTTTACAGTCAGTATGCAAATCTACAACTTTCAACAGCAAATTAAGCGAAATTAAATTAAGCATTTTTATCCAATTTTATTTCCTTTTATTAGACTAAAATCTAAAATCTAAATATTGTATAATTTAATACATTATTTTCAACTAAAACACATTAAAATTAATAGAAACTAATTAATTTTAATTTGTCAAGTAAATATTTTTTGTACAATATTGTTATTTCTTCAGAAAAAAGTAATTATTTTCGAAGCAACAGGTAAATAACAGCCTTAGAAAATTATCTCGAATGAAAGACTTAGACTTTGTCTTTTATTGTATTTTTTTTTCTTTTTTTTACATCGCCTTTAAGGGTAAAAATTTTTTTTTTAAAGAAAAAACCTCGTAATATTGAAGTTAAAAAAAACTTTTTCTCACAAATCTTGTACTTTCTTAAATATTTCAAATATTTTTGAAGCTATTTTTTTTTCTTTTAATTATTTTAGAAATAGAATTAAATATTTTTTTTTTAGTTCAGTTAGTTTAGATCAATTTTGTGAAGTTGTTTTATTGAATACGGAATGTAGTGAATCATTACTAAATTTGGTTTACACAGTCTACGAATGTAGCCAAGATATAAATTTTATTTACGATATTAAAAAAATAGACAATGTTCTAATACAAAGTATATCATTAATAAATCGCTTAATAGCAATACCAGAAGGGGCTAAAGAAGAGCGCGAATTAAAAAAAAACCCAGTCAATCAATCGCTTTTATATTTTTTGCTCATAAAATCAATTTGCCAACAAAGTCAAGGCTACTCATCTAGCATTTCTCTTCTAAATGAACAGGATTCTCAATCTAATGAAGTCATAAGCAAAAATAACCAATTTTTGCTTCAATTGAACCTTATGATGTCACAATCAAATCCTTATTTGAACAAAAACTTGATAAACTCGGCTATTTCTGAGAACAAAAACGACACCAATTGGTTTCATCTATTGACCAAAATATTTATTTTTAAACCAAATCAAACTTTGGACTGTCTTTTGTTCTCTATTTTTAAAAATATCTCGCAAATGACACCACGCCTTTTCGGCTCTTTGATTGGGCCCTATTCACATCAAATTCATTTAAATATAATCGAAAAGCTCAAAAGTCCACAATGTGGCAGAATTATAGCCAGTTTGTGTGAGTTTCTGTGCTCTTTGATAGAATATCAGCCTGGGTTTTTTCAAACTCTAGCAAATATAAAAGCTGACCATAAGGACAAGGAAAAAATTATTGTCAGTGATCATAGCGTGTTAAAAGAACTATTCAACTTGATTTCTCGCATAAAAACCTGTGATAAAGAACAAGATGAGTTGTATGAGACTATGGCTTCGTTCTTTAGTGTTGTTTTCACAATTTGGTCTGTCAAAAAAATTAATTTAATGAACTATTGTCGCCAAAATTCGGAGTTTTGGCCTATGTTGATCTCTTCATTAAGCATAATCAAGAATAACTTGAAAAATAAGCCAAAATTAAATGAAGAAAAAGAAGCTTATTGTACTGTTGAATATCGCAATTACTTTGAAACACAATACTTGAATTTTTCTATACACAGTTCATCAGAATTCGAAGAATTCTATCTAAAAAAAAACATTAAGATTGCATCTCTTGTATTCAAAATATTTTCCTATGAATTATACGAACTAATTTATCAAAAGTAAGATTTAAAAATTCTAAATAAAAAATTTTTAATTTTTGATTTTTTAAGAAGTTTTGAATTGAGTTCGTCGGAGTTGACCGAAAAATTTTGGAAAAAAATAATTGACACAAGCTTGGTGGAAAAGTGGTTAGATTTTTATGCATCACAGCTAAAGCAAGATCTATTTGTTCAGTCAGATTTTTTGATCAGAAATGCTGAGCTGTTGGTGTTTAGTGAGAATTTGAAAATACAGCCAAATATGTCCATAATGAACTCAAATGAAACTAGAAAGGATCTTCATGTAGTCGATTCAAAAAAAAATTTCATTTCTAAGCCAATACTGGACTCTATTACCATGCTTATTTTACTCTTGAACAAATCATCTAGATTAGTCAATAAATTCTTAAACGAAAATAAAAAGTGTGATGACAAAAAAGTGGCTTTTTTTCAAAAAAATTTGAATATTCAAAATTTTCATCTTGATGCTATTTTGAGTAGTTTAGTCCAATCAATAGAGCAAATTATAAATCATCTGTATTATTTGAATAGAAATTTGACACAGCTAGAGCAAGAACAACAAAGCTTTCAAGAGTTTCAGACTCAAAGTCAACCCAGCTTTTTCTTAAGCACTTCTAAAAAAAACAATGATAATTTGTTAGCAGAGTCAAATTTTATTACTCTTAAGCAATCAAATCATGTAGTTAAAGAGCTACATTCAATTACCAATACATTAATGATTTTGATTGTATCAATTAACGATTTGGACTGTTTAAAAGATTCAAAAAAGTTGATTAAAAATCTTATCTATATACTGGAAAAATTAATATCTGATGAATTCAATTATTTTCCAGCAATCATAAATTTGATTCAGTTTTGTTTGTCCCATTTAGTTTGTTTGGATAAAGCCGAAAATATTAGCTTTTTGGAACAAAATGAAGGCTTGTTGAAAAAAATGGTTCAAAGCTGTTGTAAAATTCTATCCAAGTCAATAAATAATTTAGAAGATGGCTCTAATCCAAGATTAACACGAGATACTAGTCTAACATTTGTTGTAAATAACAGTCTTTTTAAGTTTATTTTGAGCAATTTTAGTGAAGATTACTGGCAAAATGAATTAACCGAATGTTGTATGATGCAATGTTTATATGCTGTTTTTGAAAAATGTGTATATGATCCAAAAAGCTATGATATTATTTACTCAATTGTTGATTTGTTTTTTACATTTTCAGACAAACAAGCCGAATCATTGACTAAATCAGATTTTAATACAAGAACTTGTTTACTTGCATCCAAGCTTTTTGAATATTCCTCATTAATTTCAGTAAATATCCCTTTTAAAAATTTTTTCCCATTTTTTTCTAATAAGTCAAGTCATTGAATTTGACTTAAATAAAAATTTAAAAACATATCATATTAGTTATTTATAAATATGTATATTTTTTTTAAGAAAGACGAATCTAATATATTTTCATCCAATTGGAAGAGTATTCTTAAGATGTATGTCAATATTCAAACTGTTTTGCTCGAAAAGCTGAAATACAAATATTTGAAGGATGCAATTTTGTTTTTTGGCTCCTATTTTGAATCAATTGCTGATATTGTTTCAAAATTGGATCACTCTTTAGACACTGATTTGCTCGATATAATAAGATCATTTTCCAGATACTTGGCAAAAATAAGTCTTTATTCAAAAGAGCTTATTCTCAACATACCAAACTCAATCAATAGTCTTCAAGTAAATAAAGAAAGAAAATTAAGAAATTTTTTAAACATATTAAATAAAGAGAATGTTCACTTCAATTGTACAATTGTGCATTATGAAATTATCCCATGTGAGAATAATGTCAATGAAACACATGCATCATAATTCAACTCTTGGATGGCAGCAAAATTCTTTGACAAAATTAAATTTGGACGATTTGGTCAATATTCAAAATGTGCTTTTCACCATTATTTCAATTAATCTGGATGGTTTGTTCAATTTTTCACCAAATTTTGCAGATCAAAATTTTTCCTTAAAATTTGACGAATATAAAATACTTTTAACTTCGCAAATTTCACCACCATCAGCATTTGACGCTCATACCCCACTATCTTTCGGAAGCATACTGTGGACTGTTGATTATTTGCTTAAGCTTTTACATAAGCATGATTTAACAGCCAATTCTTCAATGCATAATGCAGCAAGTTCAAAAAATACTAGCATTTTATCATCTAATCTAACATCCAATAGAAGACTCCAAGATTTAATGAATTCATCTGTTAACACTTCGCCCAAAAAAAATGTCACAATTATTGGTGAAGAGACTAATTTTGAGACCAAATTGCCCAAAAAGTCTGAATTAAAATTATCTTATTATTACCAAAATTTAGTACAAAAATTGTTAGAATAATATTTTATCTATTCCTGAAAGAAAAATAAACACACTAATTAGTTTTTATCTTAAATTGAGTAATTTTCAAGATCCTAGTCTATTTTATTAATTTATTTAACATTGTTAATTTGTACTAAATTTTAAATAGTTTTCAAGATTATAATCAAATAAAGTAAAATATTTAATTTTATTAAAAGGTCATTAATAGTTTGTCTGCTTGAAAAATGCCTTAACTTTTTGCTCACTCAAATAGTTCTTTGTGAAAAACAGGGCACAATTTTGCCAAGAGATAGAAAGATGCTTAAGAGAGAGTTGAATTCAGAAATAGTAAAATTCTTGTTTATTTTTACTTGATAGATTTGAATATTTTATATTTTAAGAACTCAATAATACAAGGAATGGGCCGAAGTTTAAAAAAGCATAGTGTTTCTGGTTCACAATTTCCTACTAAGTCCCCCACTACTTCAAACATGGGTTCCAATCTGGCTGCCAGTTCTCAATTAATCAACAATTTAATCTCAACCGGCTCAAAACAAGTCTACGAATTTTTTAAATGTATTCAATTTGTTCTTCAACAAAACACAAATTAATTTCAAATTTTAATGAACAAAATATCGAAATTCTCTAATTAATTTCAATAAATTTTATGAATTCTTATTATTTTATTATCAAATACAAATTTTAATTTAGATTTAATTAAAACAAAACTAGTCTATTTTAGAACTTGATTGCAGTGTCGTAAAATAATTTTGTTTTTAGCTAAAAAAAGAATTGCTAAAATGTTATTTATATGCATATTTAAATAAACTCTGATTAAATAAAATTTTTTGCCAATGTTTGTGAAAATTTTATTATTTATATTTATGATAAAATTAAAGGAGTATAATGCGCAAAAAAGTTTAAAATCTGATATTGATGAATTTATAAACACAACAACTCTAATAGAAAATAAAGGCTATTCATGTGAAGAACACGATGTGGTAACAAAAGACGGATACATACTATCAATCAGCCGAATACCGTATTCGCGTAATGAAAAAGACAAAGTTATTTCAAATAAAGTAGTGCTTCTTCAGCATGGATTATTGGATGCCTCGTCTTCTTGGGTCATAAATTTTCCGCAACAAAGTTTAGGCTTTATTTTGTCCGATGCAGGCTATGACGTTTGGCTAGGAAACATGAGAGGCAACAAATATGGTCTCAGACACAAACATCTAAAAACGAACCAGAGGGAGTTTTGGGATTTTTCATGGAGTGAAATGGCTAAATATGACTTAACAGCTATGATTGACTACATTTTAGAAAAAGCACAACAAAAAAGCTTGATTTATGTGGGCCATAGCCAAGGAACAATGATAGGTTTTGCAGAATTTGGAGCCAATGTAGACTTAGCCGCTAAAATCAAATTATTCATAGCCTTAGGACCTGTGAGTACAGTTAAATATATTAAAAGTCCTATAAGATATATTGCGAATATGGGAGTCTATTCAAATCAGAATGTCTGGTTTAAGCTTTTTGGAAAAAAAGACTTTTTACCCTCGTCTACCAAAATAGACTGGCTCGCCGATAAATTATGCAATTTAAAATTAACAGATAGAATATTTTGTGCTAATATTCTTTTCTTTTTTTGTGGTCCTTCAAAATATATGAACTACTCAAGAATTGCCGTATACACAACCCATGATCCAGCTGGAACAAGTGTTAAGAATTTGGCACATTTTAGTCAGGCTGTTGTTTCAGGAAAATTTCAAATGTATGATTATGGTATAGAGAAAAATAAACAAAAATATAATCAGAGTAGTCCGCCTTTGTATGAAATAAAAAAAATGAATGTTCCAACTGCACTTTACTGGGCAAAAAATGACTGGTTGGCTGATCCGGCCGATGTTGATTTCATTAGAAATAATCTTCCGAATATTGTGGACGATTATGAAATAAATGATTGGGATCATTTAGATTTTTTACTTGCTATAAATGCCAAACAATACCTGTATGATAGAATTTTAAAATTAATTATTAAATTTACATAAAATTAAGAAAAAATATTTACTAATAAAATTTATTATAAATATTTTATTTTTAATAAGTTTATCAATTACTTTTCCCGAAATAACAGCCTGACTAAAACTGGAACGAGTATTTTGTTGAAAAAAAAATCGAATTTTAATTAACTAATAAAAAATTGATTGATTGCTAAAAAATATTGAGTATATCGTTTACAAAATGTAAAAAATTATTTTAGACAAAATTAGTTTGGTAATTCGTTTGTTTTTACAAACAGTTGATTTGAATCACCCTCTTCATCATCGATACTTTTCTTTTTAAAATTTTCATCACAGTCATTCCATGTTTAGCAATGTTAATTATTTAAAAAATTTTGAAATTTTATTTAGGAAAAATATAAAATTTTAGCGCTTAAAAACATAATTTTTTTCGCCTGGAATGAAATTAAATTCAAAATTGATAATATTCTTAATACTAGAAAGCCTGGATGATTAATTACAAAAATTTCAAGAATAATATATAAAAAAATTTTAATTTATAAAATTTTATTTTTAGTTTCTTTGAGTAATTTTTTAAAACTTTATATCTTTGAGATAATATTCAAGTTTAAATTTTTTAAAAAGGGGTTTAAAAAAACCCTCGGGCTTTCTAGTGTTAAGACTAGAGCAAGGTCATATATCTAAAGATTAAAATTAATACATTGGTTTTTTTATTCTTTTATTAGGGATAAATAAGAGAACTCTTTTTATTTAATTTTTTATTTATTTTAAATATAATAGATAACGACAACTACAATAATACTATTACAATAATATATTGGGTCTAACTTAAAGTTTTATTTTTATTTTACTTTTGGAGAATATTTGAAAAAGGCATTTAAATATAAGTAAGCACATTTATTTATAAGCGAAGAAAAGTACAAAGATTGAAAACAAATAATTTAAAATAGAAAGATTTAAACGCAATGGTTAATGGAATCAAAATTAAATTAAAATTAGATTTGTAAAAACATCACGATAAGTATAATTAAATTATCGATTTTTAAAAAGGTAAGGAAGTATACTTACAGATAGATAAAATTGATTTTTAGTTGAAATGACTTAAATAAATTAAATTTTTTTAAAAGAACACTTTTTAGATCAAATAAGATGGAATCAAATTTTTCACATTTATTTTTAATTATATAATCAATTAATAAAATTAATAAAATGTATAAAAATAAAAATTAAGTAATTTAAAAAATTAATATTCCTTTTTCTTATAACTATTTATAAATATTCATGTCACTTTTATTTTAAGACAATCTAATTAGAAAATTTTACTAAAATTTGAATAAATTTATTTACTTAAAAATAATGATATAATAATCTCAATCTCGATATAGAATCAAATCTAGTTATCATATTGTCAATATGAATGCATTAACAAGAATGATCTTATTTCAGATAAATAACAAATTGGTTTTTGAACATGCTTAAAAAGTTTTTAATTAACAATACGACTTCTTTTCAGTTATTATTTATTCATATAACTTATTTTCATATTAATTAAATCATTAAGTAAATGAAAATTTCTTGAAATTTTAGTCTTTTATCGGAAATTTGAATGAAGCCTAAGTAAAATCATGACAAAACAAAAAACTACTTTCAAATATATGCAACAAATCTTCCATTAGAATCATTATAAATAAATTAAACTTAATCTTTGTTTAATAAAATGGTTAAATTTTAATTCAAATGACATAATTGATGCTTTTATTTTTCGGTACTTTAAAATCAAATGAATTCTTAAGAGAACAAAAAAAATTCGTTTTTGACAAGAGCAATTTTTTATAAAACATTACTAAAAGTCATTTAGCACGAGCTTTTACAAGCTATTCGATTTATCTAACAAAAATTCATTACAATTTTCTTATCTTATCTAGAAAAAGCTTTTTAGTAATTTTTAAAAATCTAAAGATAAATTAAATTTAGATGTTGAATTTATAAACGTTTTTGTTTTATTTAGAAATGGATTCAAAAGAGTTTCGAATTCGGGGCAAAGAAATGATTGACCTGGTGGCCGATTATTTGGAAAATATAGAGAATAGACAAGTTTTGCCGAGTGTCAAGCCCGGCTACTTGAAAGATTTGATACCTGCTGAAGCACCCGATGAGCCAGACAAATGGGAAGACCTGGTCAGTGACATTGAACGAGTAATAATGCCTGGAGTAACACATTGGCACAGTCCTCACTTTCATGCTTATTTTCCTACAGCTAATTCTTACCCTGCAATTTGTGCTGATATTCTATCCGATGCCATTGCCTGTATCGGATTTACATGGGTAACTATTTAAATTAGAATAATTAATTAATAATTAAAAAAAAAAGATGATTTTTTATTTTGTAAAAAAACTTATTTTTAAGATTGCTTCTCCGGCTTGCACTGAATTAGAGGTTGTAATGATGGACTGGCTGGCCAAGATTCTTAAGCTTCCTCAATTCTATTTAGCATCATCTGGTGGCCTAGGTGGTGGAGTAATACAAGGAACAGCCAGTGAATCTCTTTTGGTCACTCTACTTTCTGCTCGGAATAAAACAATAAATGAGACAAAAATTAAGCATCCAGATTGGAGCGATCATGAAATTCGATCTAAACTTGTGGCTTACTGTTCTGAACAAGTATTGAATTTTTCAAAAAATTTTTATTTAACTTTTTATTAAAAATAATAAAGGCACATAGTTCGTTTGAGAGGGCAACTTTACTTGCACCAGTAAAATGCCGTAAAGTTCCAGTTGATGAAAATTACAGTTTAAGAGGGGCAGATCTTTTAGAAGCTATCGAAAACGATAGAAAAAATGATTTGATTCCATTTTTTGTATGTGCTACTCTAGGTACTACAAGTATCTGTTCGTATGATAATTTAGAAGAAATTGGACCAATATGTAATAGTTGTCAATTTTTTTATCCTTTAACTAATTAACTAGCAACAAAAAGGTCAGGATCAGAATTTGTGGCTGCATATAGATGCTGCTTATGCTGGAAGCGCTTTCATTTGTCCTGAATTCAGACCTTATTTAGATGGAGTCGAATATTCGGACTCTTTTAATTTCAATCCACATAAATGGCTTTTGGTAAATTTTGACTGTTCTGCTCTTTGGTAATTTAAATAAATTGAAAAAGTTAAGAATTTAAATTAAAAATTTTTAGGGTAAAAAACCGATCTTATTTAGTTGATTCATTTAATGTAGATCCGATTTATTTAAAACATGAGCATCAAAATGAAGCACCAGATTTTCGGGTATTAGTTAAAATTTAAAATTTTATTTAATATCTATAAATTTAGCACTGGCAAATACCGTTAGGTAGACGATTTAGGTCATTAAAATTGTGGTTTGTGATGCGCCTGTATGGTGTTAAAGGACTTCAAACTTTCATTAGAAAAGTAATGTTCTACTTGATTTATAGATTTGATTTAGTTTAATATTTTTAGCATGTTACTTTGGCCAAATATTTTGAACAATTAGTAATCAAAGACAGTCGTTTTGAAATTTTTGGTGAAGTTACTTTGGGCCTAGTGTGTTTTAGACTAAAAGGTTCAAATGAACTAAATGAAAACTTGCTTAAACAAATAAATCATAATGGAAAAATTTATATGGTTCCAAGCAAAATAAATGATATTTTTTTCATTCGTTTTGCTATTTGCGCATCCAGTTCAGAGCAGCGACATATTGATTTTGCTTGGGAAAATATTCAAAAAAATACAGAACTTCTGCTGAACGATTTAAAATAAGAAAAAATTAATTATTTTTAAATTATTTATAAAATTAAATTTTTTTTTTTTTACTTATAGTTAAAATCATATTTTTTTGAGTCAAAATATTTTGCTTTTTTTTTCAAAATTCTACCCATCGTTGAATATATAAATAGGCAATTTTTCAACTGTGGAACAACTCAACAATGTGTTAAAAATCAGCTATCTTAATTTTTCTGTTTTTATTTCTTAAATTCTTAATAAAGTATTCATAAAGGAATCTGTTTTTTATATTTTTATATATAGTATACATAAAAAAGAAATTTGAATTAAACTTTAACACAACAAAAGGACATAATAGTTTTTTATGGTTTATTGGCAATAGAAGCTTGAAAAAAAATTCTAATACTCCTCAAAGTAAATACTTTTTACAGGCTGATCATATTTTTTTGAAAAACTTGATATTTTATTAAAACTATTAGATCTGCATCGTCGGTGTATATCTTTAGTCTGCACTATGTGTTGATCATTGTTGGCTGATCCTAATCGATACGAAATTTCCAAGGATCAAAAAATTTTTGATTTAAGACAGTTATGTTGTCTTTTTCAAGATATGAAATTCTTATACTTGATTGATTGTACACTAGACAATCGGTTGTGAAAAGGCAGTGTGACTAGATGCTTTATTGTGGTTAAAAAGTGAGTATGGTTGGGAAACTGGTTTGAAGAAAATAAACCCTTTTTTGAAACTTTCATCTTTTTCCATTTTTTCAAATTTCATGTACGCGTTCACTCTGTCTAATGTAGCAAATTATTCGTTCTTCTTCAAATCTTTAATGTAGACCAATGCTTCATCAAACCTGACAACATTTTCGAATCTTTTTAGCAACAGTAGTTCTCCTATAGCTACTGGCTATAAGTTTTTCAATATTTTTTTGCTTGTTAACTCTGGTTTTATTTTTGTAATCGAGTTTCAAATCTTTATGAATTATTTTGTTGAAAATATAGACACTCAATATTTTTAGATCGCTTGCAGTATTCTTTTTTTAACAGGTCATTTAACATTTCTTACAACCTAAGGAGTTTTCTTAATTGGTTATGTTTGATTCTATGGAACTGGTTGCTTATTGTTTATCACAGAACGTCTAATACCTACGTCTTTGAGAACATAAAATGTTATAAAACAAAATGTCATATTTTTCTATTAAAAAAATCTCAATTAATTCATTTAATTGAAAAGCCAAAATTATAAAAAATTTATAAAATTAACACTAGAAAGCCCGAGGGGTTTTTTAGACCCATTTTTAAAAAATTCAAACTTGAATATTATCTCAAAGATATAAAGTTTTAAGAAATAATTCAAAGAAGCTAAAAAAAAAATTGTAAAAATTTTAAAATTTCTTAAAATTTTATTTATTATTCTTGAAATTTTAATTTGAAATTTTTCGTAATTATTCAGCCGGGCTTTCTAGTGTTAAAGTTAAAAAATGTTTGAATCTTATTCTATATTTATAAAAACAATATTAGTCAAAAGTAATTTTTTTAACTTTGATATTTTGACTTTTCTTAGTTTTAAAATAAATTAAAGTGGTCATGTAAATTTTTAGAAATCAATTTTCATTGTAAATGCTTAAAATTAACTGTTTCCATAGCAATAAAAGCAGACTTAGAGTCGAGAAAAAACTCAACAGAAATAAAGCTAATTTATTCGGAAATATAAATCATTAGGAAGAATTAGTTAAAAAATGAACGAGACTTTGGACACAGGTATCAAATGAGTAGATCTTGTGAGTTTTATATTCATTTTTAAAATTAAATTTTGAAGCAGAGAAATCAAATTTATTCAATGAAACAGTTAATAATTTGGACGACGAAGACGAATTATTGGACGCTGAAGAGCTATCACATAAAAAAAAATTAGTTCAAAATATAAAGAACAATCATGAAAGTTCATCACCATTGTCTCATGCAATGGCAGGAAGCCTAAGTCAAGAAAGCTTAAATCAAGAAGAAAGTCGAGATTTACAACAAAACGATATTGCTAAAAAGTTTACTGAAAGTGAAAAATTAAAACTTAATCAAACAGAAGACAAGAAGCGAAATTTAAAATCAAGCAATTCTAAATACAGCAATTCGGATATAATTACTGAATTTATAAGCATAAAATCAATAAAATCAAACAAAAGTAACAAAAGTATGTATCCGATTTCGGCTGAAAAATTTGCTAAATTTGAATCAATGCTTTTTGATTTGGTCGGTTTTAACACTGGTTCATACAAAGTGGAAGACGAACCTGGCAAACATGTCCAAAATTTGGACAAATTTGAAACCTTTAACACAAAATTTATTCCCAACATGGAAGTTTTTAGCAATAAGCTTGAAATTAACTCGGCAAATCATGTTCAACTGAAAAAATTTTCAAATAAAAATGGCATGAATTCATCCCATTCCGAAGTGGAAAACTCAAGTATAGAAGAAGAAAGAACTCAAAATCTCTATTTTAAAGCAAAATTGGTAACAATTATGCTTAACGAATCGGTTAGACCAAGACGAGCGTGCCGTGTTTTGCTTACCAAAAGAAATACAAATAGCTTGGATAGCATTATTAATGAAATAGAAAATATTTTCAAAGTAGACAGTATTAAAAAATTGTTTAATTTGTCTGGTTCACAAGTATTTATTTTATTTAATCAAAAAAAATTTAAAGCATATTCCTAAAGATAAATGATCCTATCGATATGTATTATCAAGATGAAATTTTTTTAGCAGTAAGTAATGAGAAAATTCACAACAAAGATTTTGACTTAGATGTAGAAGGTAATTTAGAATATCTTTTATTTTTTTTTGTTTAATTTTAATTTTTAGAAATAAAAGTGCTTTATATAAATGAATTCATGAAAGGTTATTCGAAATTAGACCCAACTCTAATCAGTCAAAGAAACGGTATGTTTAAATAATCATATTTATTTTCATATTTAGTTCCTATAAAAAGGTTTAAAAGTTAATAAAATAATTTAAAACTATTTTAGTGATAAATGTAAGGGAAAGATTACTTATTTAATTTTTTTTCTTATTTCTTATATACGAATAAGTTTCTAAATATTTTCTTTAAATTTAACTATCAAGTATTATTATCAGATATTTCAGGGATAACTATATATATGTATATATTGGGATATAAAAAATTAAGTTGGAAAAAAAACATGATCAAGAGTTTTTTCTAAAAAAAAATATTAATTTATTAAATAAAATTAAATAACTTATTTAATAAATTACTATTTTTTTAACTTAAAATGTACAATACTGTAGTAAAAACAACACTGATGGTGGTGAATGCTGGAGAATGCTTGTATCTGTCACAAAAAGTCTCTATGTGAAAGACTATGATGGGTAGGGCATGTGCTTAGAATGAAAGAAACAAGAATATCAAAAAGAGCTCTTCAGAACGTAAGACGACCAGCGCAAGAAAGCGTGAAAGCAAAAGATAGACTTGAGTGGAAATTAATAGTAATGACCTTATACTCCACAAATAAATATAATAAAATAAAACTATTTATGATAGTTAAGTCATATTTTTTTCATTTGTAGTAGTAATTTGGAATAAGTTTCCTAATAATCATATTGTGAATTCTTCGGATGTGAACATTTTCAAGGAGCGAGTGGACGAATGTGCAACAACCTGAAGCGACTGCTATAGCCCGAAAGGTTTTCAAAGCATTTTTTAAAAATTCCCAATTCTTTGCCCAGGCCTATGCTAATCGCTTTGTTTTTAAAACTATAATTCCTAATCTCTTCAGTCATTTATTAAGTATAATTTTTAAAGCCATAAATAAACTCAATTGCTCTATTATTAGTTGCACTTTGCCGATTCAATAAATAAAAAATTATCTTAACTATTTAATCATCTAAATAGCTATAAATGCATTCATAAACATATCTAATAGTGAATTTTCTTTAGTTATCATCTGATTCACATAGCCATCAAGAAAATGTAATATTTGAATTATTCGTCTTTTTTATACCAAAATAAATATGAATTTTTATCACAGTTTCTAACAATGAAGACTATTTTGAAATATTTTGTTCTTGTATAGATAAATTTAGTTAGCGGTGGTTCTTCTGCTTCGATTTCAACAAATTAGGCTATGTCTTTGCTTTAAAACCAATACTCATAAGAATATTTTATAAAGTCAGAATACTGAATAAAAATTCTTTTAAAAATACATTAAGTCTTGGTGTTGAAATAATTTTTTAATATAAGAAAGCAGGATAATTTTGATACTCTTTTGCCAGTTGACACTTGCTTTTGTTAAGACTCATTTTCCGAGTATTACACAGTAAGTCATTAATTAGTACAATGAATTAAAGAAGCTTAAGATTAAGTTCAGACACATCAATAATATTTTTATAAAATAAATATTTAATTATATATTGAAATCATATAACTAGTTTATAATTTATAATTTATATTTTTGTAGCAATTTACGATATGTCTGACAATTCTTACTTTATATTTTAATAACAATTATTGTACAATTAGATTTAATTCTCAAATCAATAATTTTTAATCAATAAAACGTTTAAAACGTTTAAACTTTAAATTTAAAAAAAATGTTTAATAATTGTTCTTTAACTTTTTCTAGCCAGGAAAGCAGACTTCAATAGAAGAAAATCTCGTCAGACTGAAAATTTAATGATTAATACTCAAGTAAATTATGCATGTATCAAATGATTAGGAATTTTTTTTATTTCAAATCATTTAGAATCAATATGAATTTATGCCCGAAGAACTTTTGGAAAATTATGAAATTGGCCAGATGATTGGAGAGGGGAATTATTCAATTGTAAGAGAATGCAAAGATATCAACACTGGTATTCAATTTGCTCTAAAAATAATTGATCTACAAAAACTTTCTGGAAGAGTAATATAATTTAAAAGTGTATTTTGATTATTTTGAATTTTTTTTTGTAAGGAAGAAGTTGTTGAAAACGAGATTAATATCTTGAGAAAAGCAAAACATCCAAATATTGTAAAACTAGTAGAAGATTATAAAGTGGACAACTTTTTCTATCTTATTTTTGAATATTATAAAGTAATAAAATTGCAAAGCTTTAACTTTTTCTATATCATTTTCATTTCAAGGCTGGAGATTTATTAGAAACAATTAAAAAAAGAAAAAAGTTTTTAGAAAAAGATGCTGCCGCAATTGTCTACACAATGGCATCGACCATTGATTTTCTGCATTCTATGAATATAATTCATAGAGATATTAAATTGGATAATATTATGGTCCAAGAATATTCGGATGGAAGCAAAAGTCTCAAATTGGGAGATTTCGGCTCAGCAATTTATGCTCAAGAGGGTCTCAATGAAAAATGTGGAAGTCCTGTTTATGTTGCACCTGAAATCCTATCAGATAAACCGTAAACTATTTAAAATTTATGCTTTTTGATAGTAAGTTTTTAATTTAGATACGGATATGGAGTGGATGTGTGGAGTTTAGGCATTGTAACTTATATACTATTATGTGGATATGCTCCATTTGAGGGACAAAGTGATGAAGAAACATTCGAGCTGATAAAGAATCAAGATTTACGATTTCTTGAAGAGGACTGGTTGAATATATCAGACCGAGCTATTGATTTAATTCGAAAAATGCTTGACAGAAATCCAGAAAGTCGCATTAGACCAAATGAAATTTTGAATCATGCTTGGTTCAAACGTGAGGATAATTTTCAAGAAAAGGACAAACCTGAAATTTCAAAAAGTAGCGAGCATTTAGATATTAGTAAAAAAAGTCAAAGTTCAATAGGAAAAACTGAGGAAATAACAAGCAAAGTTTTCAATAAACAGCCTGCTCCTAAATTGGTCTTAACTCAAATTAAAAAAAGAAATAATTACAAGACAACAAATATTGAATTAAAATAGTTAAACTCTTTAATTTAATTAATAAAAAAAATTTTTTATTTGAGTTTAACAAAACCACTCTACCGACTAATTTAAAAGAATAAATTTTACATTATAAATTTTTTCTAATCACTCTGTCTTATGTTTGTATAAAAACATTCTAATCCTATTTTATTTTAATAAAAATTTTTTCAAGTTACATAAAGAAAAATAATTGCTTCATAAATTTAAAAGAGCCTACTAAATTAATAAAAAATGTTGACAAGCTCAAAATTTAATCTTTTTACTTCTAGTGTTGAATAGCTGAAATATCCAAAGATTAAGCTTGTTTTAAAATCTTTTATTAAATAACACCCCCTCAATAAAGTAAAAGAACTAGTATTTATATTAAGTTTAAGTTGGCTCAGCCAAGAAGCCTCAAATCTTATCCAGGGTTATTTCAGAAAGTTCTAGAATGTTCAAAATCTATTAGCCAAAATAAACTCAACATTTATACCAAGGATACTACAAATAACGAAAGTTATTTTTGAGATTGTAGATTAAGAATTTTAAATTGAAAAGAAATGTTACCTATAAACTTAGCCCAAAGTTAGGCACATCTCTGAGTCTCATACAAAACCCTATATAAAATTTTTACTAAAATAATAATTTACCCATAAAAATAACACATAAAGTGTAATAATTAAAATTCATTTAGAACAGAATTTTTTTTTTTAAACAAAAATTTAGCTTTAATTTGATATATTTTATTCAAAAAAAGTTGCCCAAATTATTCAAAATCTTTTAAGACAAAAATAAATTTCAAAATTTTCAAAATTAAATACAAATTTTATGGAACTTAAGTAGCTATTCTACGCTTAACTAATCGATAAGTAAGCGCTTTTAGATTTAGATAAAGTCAATTTTTTTGACACTTTTATTTAATTCAATTTTTATTTTATGGTATAAAAAACAGTCTTTTCAAATAGTGTTGTGTACCGTATGTGGTGGACACTAAACCGTCCAAAGTTCATGTTGGCTGTTTTGATAGTCACGAGGGAAAAATTTTTTTTTCTCTATAAAAAAATGATTTTTCTTATAATCAATTCTTTTCTCTAACAAATTTTCATATTTAAATTTTTTAAATGTTTGTTTTCACACCCGACCACAATTCAATTTTTGTTATTCATATTTGAAAGAATTCAAATAATTTATAACTTTCACAATTCTAGGAAAAGATGTACATCTATATTTAATGATTTGAGTCAAAATGAAAGAGTCAAAAACTTAAAAATACCTCAGCTCTTCTTTGCCGCTGTTTATATTAAAAGCCGCTTTTAGTGAATTTTTTTTATCTATCAAAATAAATTAGGCAGTAAGCAACGAATTTTTTTTTTAATAAAAAATAGAAAAGGCTTTTTTTGAATGATCTTTACTTTAAAGAAAAGTAAGCTTTTAAATAATGAAAAGATTTTTTAATTGTAGGACATTTCACTTCTTTTAATATTAAAAAAATTAAAAATAAACTAAAACTAAATTTCTAACAATAATCTATCTTGGAAAAAATTGTTAAGCTTAGCTAAAAAGTTTAAAAAAAGGCTTTCTAGTAAATTAATTTTTTCAATCATTTTGTTAGTTGATAGGCTTTGATCACATTATTCTAGAAAAAAAATTAATTTTTTAGTACAGTTGAAATAATTACATGAAATAAATTTGCAAGCTTTTTTCATAAATTCAATTATTTATTAGTCCTATTAAATTTTAGGATTTCTATTTACTTTATATATCCTAAAGATTCCTTATTTTAAAATTTACAATTTACATGAACCTGAATTAAGTAAAAATTAATTAAATTTTTTGTTGGTTTAATTAAAAAATTATTCTCATTATATTTAAATTAAAAAAATAATATTTGAAAACTCAAAAAAAAAATGGAATCAAAAAAAAAAAATTCAGCTGAAAATTTTGTTATTCAAAAGTTAGCAGATAAAGGATCATTTATCCTCAATGGATATTCGGGCGATGATTTTTACCAATATGAATACAAGGTACAAAAATCAGAAGCAGCTCGAAAATTAGAATTGCATGAAAATGGTCTGGTTGAAGTTCCTAGATGGATGGTTTATTTTTCTATTCCTGTCATGATTTTTTTAGTTGCCTTTTTCACGGGTGCTTTGATTACAATGGATAGTGTTAAACCTGATGCAATATATGGTGAATCGTGTGTGGGCAGATCTTGTTCTAAGAATCATAATTTAAAATGCATCAATAAAATCTGTCAATGTGAATCACCCAAATATTACACTAACAAGTGTGTCGATCTGTCCAAGTATGGAGAAAATTGTTTAACGAGAGATAACTGTGATCCAACTCAGGATCTCATATGTTTTGGATCGGTTTGTTCATGTGCTCCAACTAAATACTGGAATTCACAGTCAAACAAATGTGTAGATAGATTGACTTATGGACAATCATGCTTAGGAGATCAATGTAGAATTAGAGTAAATTTAGTTTGTAATTCAGATAAATTTTGTGATTGTGTCGATAATACTTTGTAATTTAATTAATTTTAATTAATATAATCTAAAATTAATCTAAAAGATTTTATTGGGATGAAAATGTTAAAGAATGTGTAGCCAAGAAGAGATACAGTTTACCATGTACATCAGATGTCCAATGTCTTGATTCAGAATTAACTATTTGTAAAAACAATCAATTTTGTAATTGGATTTATTTATTTGATAATAATTATTAAATAGAAATTTGTTTAGGTCTATGCCGAGAAGAACAATATTTCAATGGAGTTAACTGTGTCAATCGGGTAGGGGAATTTGAAAATTGCACATTTGATGACATGTGCCTGTCACCTATGTTTTGTTCCGTCTCTTTAGGTCAATGTATTTGTGCAACTTATCACTATTATGATACTAATATTTTTAATTGTGTTCAACAGCACTCTAATTTGGAAGGGCCATGTGCTTCTGATCATCACTGTCGTCAAGACAAATTACTTCAATGTGTAAATGGTATATGCCAATGTTTAGCCGATTATACATGGTCTTCAACTCACAAAACGTGCAAATTAACTTACTTGAAAGGAGACTGTAGTTCTAATCAAGATTGTAATAATGATGAAGATCTTATATGCTATAGATCAAGCTATTATTATGAATGTGACTGTCCAGATGAATCATTAAATGCAAAATGCGACTGCCCTCGCACATCATCAACTGAAATGTATTGGAATTCATTAAATACAAAATGTGTTGAAGCGAAAACTTTTGGAGAATCGTGTTCAAATTTATACGAATGTAAACATATAACACAAAAGCTCACTTGTAATTCAACTTGTTCTTGCGAACAACCAGGAGGTTGGCTACCAAACAGAAATATATGTAAAAAATGCAAAAATGGTGATTTCTATTTTGAGTTTTCACAGCTTTGCTACCATATTAGCACTAATGTAGAGAAAGCTGATAGAGCAGACGATCGATGTGAGGTAAGAACATTAGTGAGATTTTTAATTTTCATTTAAATAATTTTAAAAGGATTATGGAGCAAGATTAGCTAGAATTGATGATATCCAAATATTGGATTTTTTGATAGGTGAAGTAACTTCTGGGAAAAAATATTGGATAGATGGAAGACGAAAGAGCTGGGGTAGTGGAAACCGTGAGTATAGATTTTATGATTCAGGAGGGGGTGATGTCCCCTCAAATATATGTAATGATTATGATAATGGTGGATATACTTATTTGCATTTAAGAGAATCCAGTACTAATGATTGGTGTTTTTACAGTGATTTGGCTAGATCGACTCATACAGAATATATTTGCCAATACTAGCCTTTTTTAATCGTATTCTAGATATTAAATGTTTTTAACTTAAATAAGTTATTTTAATTTTATTGATTTTCAAAAAATTTTAAAAAGTATTTATAGATTTTTTTTACAGAATAATTAAATTTACCTTTATTTAAACTTTTAAGCCAATTAACAGAATAAGAACTGGTTTTGAACTTTTTAATTGAGAAAATATAGAAATTATTTAATTTGCATTTTTTGATTTTTAAATAATAAATTGACTTAGGCCGAATTCATCTAAAATTAAAATTATCAGAAGAATAAAAAAAACCTTATACTTTATTAATTAAATTAATTTATTTAGAAATATTCAATTCTAATATAAAAAAATTAATAATAAATTTTTATCAATTAAATTTTAAACCAGTTCACAAACCAGTTTCAAAATCTAAACCAAAACCAACTCCAAAGACGAATCGGTCGCATCTTGATTTAAAATCATTTTTTTTCTAAAAATATGGCATTTTTTCAAAATATTTTGTCAAGGAAAAAATTTATATACATATTCAAGATCATATTGTAAAGACGATACTATTCATAGATAATAAGTAAATTTTTGAAAAATTTGAGTCGAAAAGAGCTGTTGTTAATTAAGCAAAATTTTCACGAGCTAAATTATTTAATTTTTCATTTATTAATAATTATAAGTTTATCAATTTAAAGTTTTCTAATGGGAAAAGCTTACTGTTTCGTAAAAAAAAAATTTAAAAATTATACTCTCATTTTTTATTAAATGATAATGATTAGTGTTGTCCCTAAAATTCGGAACCCGGAACTATATACTAAAGATTGACAAAAAAATTATTTTTTTTTGTGCAACACGCGATTAAATTTACCCAAATTTGCTTCTAAAATTTTTGTTAAACTAAGTAATGCGTTGGGCTAAAAAAAATTCAAATTTTCCAATTTTTAAATTCAACGCTTTGTCAGCTATTCAAGCTGGAATTATTTTTTAAATGATGCAATCAAAAACTCAAACAGGTTTTAACCGACAGTGCCAATCTGAAACTTTTTCATAAATTCAAATTTAATTTTTTAGTCAACGATTAAAAAAATTTACATTTTTTAATATTTATTTAAAATCTATAATAAATGTCTTTTAAATATTCTTCTTTTCATGTTACAGACTTTTCATGTTTTTAAGGAACTAATGCTACATTTAAATAAAGTTATTGTCAAAGATAGCCGGTCCTTTAAGTGTTAAATTTAAATATTGACATTTTTAAATGCTGCATACAAAATTTCAACTCCATTCAACTCTCTTAGCCGTATGAGATGTCTTTAAATTAAAATTTTATTCTAAAGAAATAGTAATATTTACAAATTTTTACCTTTGATCTTTTTTAGCCAATTTAGCAATCAAAATTCCGCTGTTTTTTTGTAAATCAATATTGAAGCCATCTCTAGCTAGATAAAGTAAATCCATTATAATATTTGTTTTGAGCATTTGCTGGACTAGCTCATGATTGCTTTCGACACAATTACTTATGCACAAAATAGCATTGCTTATAACCGGTTCATTTAATTTTTTTAAGTTTAAATTATTTTTAGCCTGATTTTTATCTACTGGATTTAGAGAAACATCTTTAAAAATTTGATACAAAAATTCTAAACCTAAAAATATTTATCAAAGATTTGCTTAAAATATTAATTTAAAACAAATTACTTTTATCAAAATTAACAAGTTCTTTACGAAAATTATTTGAATTATTTTGAGTCAAAAGAGCAAGTATTTTAACACTGTGGCTTAATGCTGTGTTTGTCTAGGAAAAAAACTAAATATTTTATAAAATAAAAACAAATAAATTACTTTCACATTTACAATTAGATTTTGTACAAAATTTTCATTAAATATTTCAACTATTTGGTCTTGAAAACTCATATTTTGAATTAAATTAGAAATAAGAATTAGAACTTTTTGATTCTGATATTCATTTCCCTTAATTAAATTGGAAACTATCTAAAATAATTTAATTTTTTTCAATTATGATCTGAACAAATAATTGAAATTACTTTTTTAATATTCAAATCCAATTGTTTAGATTTTAACGCTGATAAATTATTCAGTAAACAAACTAAAACATTAAACAAAACTTCTTGCCCCTTAGATTGATCTGTTACCAAAATCTTAAATCAAATAAATTAGTTATTTACTTTCTTTAAAATTTTTTCTAGCGATTATTACCAAAAATTTAGTTGTTTCGTTCCATAACTTATCTGAATCCTTAATTATAGTTAAAAAAATTTTTTGACTTGTCAGTGCATAAATAGAATTAAAAATTTGGCAAATTAGATTGGAATTTTTTGAATTAAGCTTTGATTGTTCCTATTTATAATAAAAGTTTAAATTTCATTTTTTTTCCGTGTTTAAAAGCTACCTTTAAAATCAACAGTAATTTATCAAATAATTTACTCATATTTTCACACGTTAGTTTTTTTTGAAATCTTAAAATTTTAATTTTATAAAAAATTTTTTTTTACTTATGATTTTTAAAAAATGAACTTTTTTTCCAAAACTAAATTTTGAACTGCATTAACAATCTTTTGATCAAGACTTGATAAATTTTTTTTTTCAACCATATCAATAAGCAAATGAATAAAACTAATTTAAAAGTAAAAGCAAAAATTAGGATTTATAAATTTAATAAATATTACTTGAATTGATTAAAATTATCAATCAGCTGAATAATTCCAAATTCGTTTTCACTTAAACTTAATACGAAGTTGATAAAATCTAATTTTAAAGAAGTTTCGCTATTGATTAATTGAATGGCAAAGCTTTCAATTATTTGTTGAAATTTTTTAATTTGAAAAATTGCTCTTATATTTTCATCTTTTATTTTAGATTTTAGAAAAAATACTTAATTACAGTTATTCTAAATTTTACCACATTCTTTACTGATAGAAATAAAAAATTCAAATAAACTACGCAAAACATCAATTTCACTGTTGTTTAGCTTGTTTAATTTGATCTCAGAACTAAAATATTTAGAAAAAACCAAATGATTCTCAAACAATTTGAAACCAGTTTGAGTTCGAAAAAGTGTTTTGGTGGTTTCTAAATTCAAAAATGAAAAAAAATTTTTAAAAAAATTCTCTTTTTACCGTTATTGCATAAAGAGGCCAAACACCTCAAACCTCCACTATAGTACCAGTTGTTCTGGTTAGTAATATTAATTTTGTTGTTCAAAATTTCAATAATGTTATTAGCTGGTGTATCTTTATCCTTGTTTTCATCTAAAAATATTTCAGCTGCTCTCTCTTGATTGAAAGCAAGACGATTTCTTTCCAATTCCCTCATATATTCTATAAAAAGTGAAAAAAAAATTGTTCAGATTTAATCTTATGATGATATACCATCAACTAAAGCATTCTGTTTTGGATCAATTACTTTGACGCTTTCAAATTCTTTTAGAGCTTCATCAAACTTTTTCATAAAATTAAGTGCTTTTCCTTTATGTATTAGAGCTTTAATGCATTTTTCATCAATCTAAATAAAAAATTTTAATTATTTCAGTTTTTTTTTTAATTTTTTTAGTCTTTACTTTTAAAGCCCAGTTACAGTCAACTATTGCCTCTTCATATTTTCCGATAGCTATATATGCCTGAGCTCTATTGGTATAAATAGCTGGTATGTCTCGAACTTTTTGTAGACCCTAAAATTGAATCAAGAAATTACAAAATTATGAAATAATGTTTAAATTTTTCAAGGAGATAAAATAGCTTTCCAAGTTTTTTATTCTTATTTTAAAAAAAATTTTTTTCGAAAGGACGAATTTTATTGAAAATTACGAGGAAGAAGAAATTAGTTCAATTTGTGAATATCTGGTTTTTTCAAATTTGTTACAAAATATAAAAATAGAACATAAATTAAAGTTAAAAATTATTTTAATTTTTTTTCTAGTGGTTTTTATTAGTTCTGTAAAAGCAACATAGGCAACATTCATAGATGCATCAAAAGTTAAAGTAAGTTAATAGAAAGTAAAACTCTGCAAAATGTACTTAAATCAAATTTGTTCAAATTTAAATTATACTAAATTAGCAGAGTCTTACCAGAATGTTCTTAATTATTTTTATTATTATTATTATTTATTTCAGTGAACGCAATAATACAACTATCAATGTTGTACCATTTTGCATTTACAGAACTTGCTTTTAATCTTTAAAAAACACTTTTTACTAAATTTCATAAAACCAATAATCTATTAGCAGTCAAATATAGAGTCATATGCAGCTTCGGATAAAATCATAAAACATTTGTCATTGGCTTTGAATAAACATGCAAATCAAAAATTTTGACTTGTACTTTGTTTGCACCTTTTTTTACCAAATTAAAAACTTTATTTCCTTTTTAGCAAAATTATTAATCATCTTAGATATTATTGATGTTTTGTTTTTTCTTTTATTACACCAGAAAAATTATTTTAGGTAAAAAAGATACAACAAAGTTTGCTCTATATTGTTCTATGTTCATTCTTTTTTAAATACATTTTATTTTAGTAAATTTTAATTTATCAAAAAAGGAAAGATTCTTGTTCTTTTTGTTTTTGAAATTTGCAATACTCTTTTGCTTCTGATGAATTAATTTCAAATCCGAGTCTATATAAATTTTTACAGAAAAAATATAACTGTAAAAATTTTAAATTAGATTGAGTTTTTTTAGATATTTGGAGTTTTAATTCCCGATCATTTTTCAAAACTTGTGAAACAACAAATGATCACGATCAACATAAATTCAAAATAATATTTCAAACAACACACTATAGACTTTATAATATTACAACATTCCAAAAATGGTTATTAATCATACGATAGAATGCAATTGAAAAAGATTATTCTTATTCCCTAGTTTTGGACTTAAACTTTTTATTATTTTATTATAAATACTCCCTTTTAATTTTAATTAAAGTGTGAAAATAAAATTTATATTTTATTTAAATAAATAAAATCCACCTAAAAAAGAGCCCAGCTTTTATTTTCACAAACTTTTAATTTTTGAAATTACAATGCCAAACAAAAGACTTGGATTTTCTTTTCATCCTTTGAAAAATCACTCATCTCATTAATCTGATAAAATCGTTTTGCAATTAATCTAAAGTTTGGCAAATTATTTTCTTATTAATTCTAGAATTATTTTTTGTAAATCGTAAAAATGAACAAAATTTGGTCAAGATTATGTCAATTGTATCTGAGATTCAAAAATTGATAAAAGTGTATGACAGTTATTCAAAAATAAGCTTTCATTAGAGTTAAACGAACCAAAAAATTATATTTAAAAACTCTTAGCTTAGCTGTAAATTAGAAATAAAAAAAAATTTTGATAGATTACTTACCTCTGTATAATATTCGATAGCTTTAACAAAATTTTTTTCCTTAAATTCCTTGTTTCCTTTTTCTTTAAGTTCATTAGCTAAAGCAGTCATTTTTTTTTTACGCTCATATCTTTCATTGGCATCTTTTTCAAGTGCAGCCAAAAAAGCTTCTTGATTCATATTACCCTGTGAATGTGCTAAATTTGTTTTGTCACTCTCAGAGTATTTGTTAATTACAGAACGATTGTAATTTGTCTTTGTCTCTATTCCATCAACTTCAACAATCTGATCTTGTATGAGCTCATCAGCTCTATTTAAATTTTCCTTGATTAAATTCTGATCATTCGTGCTTAAACCCTTGACAATTGATTCAACCTGTTCAACTTTTTTTAAAAATTGATCCAAATCTTGATCAGATGGAATATCCATTCTTAATAAATTAATAAATTTTAATTTTCAAATTTAAAAAGTATATTTTCAAATTTCTAGAAGATTCATGTTTCTATAGAGATTGAAAAAAGTTAATATTATTTTAAGCATCAAGACATATTTTTTGACTAAGAGATTAATTTAAAAAAAAGAAAAAAATTTCAAATTATGAATAAAAAAATTTATATAGTTTGCTCTTGAAGACATAATCAAACTATTAGAAGGTGTTGTTTGAATAATTACCAAAGTTTTTGGATTTTAAGTCAAATGTCGAAAACAGTTTCTAGAACTGCAACAGCTCGATTGAAATCGGATTTTGTGAGATTAAACAAAGATCCGGTTCCTTATGTTAAAGCAGCGCCTTTACCAAGCAATATTTTAATTTGGTACTATGTGGTTACGGGGCCGAAAGATTCACCTTTTTATGGAGGCTACTATCTCGGCAAATTGGAATTCCCTAAAGAATATCCTTTTAGACCACCTGCAATTTATATGATTACACCTAATGGAAGATTTAAAACAAATCAAAAGTATTTTTACATGCTTTTAGTGGGAAAAAAAATTTTAATGCATGAATTTAAAGATTATGTCTATCAATCTCCGATTTTCACCCGGACACGTGGAATCCTGCATGGGGTGTTTCAAGCATTCTCACTGGTCTACTAAGTTTTATGCTTGAGAATACCCCAACATCAGGTTCAATAGAGTCAAGTGATGCAACAGTAATTTATTTATTTTATAAATTTTGAACCTAATAAATTTGAATAAATAGAAAAAAAGATTAGCTTTTGAAAGTCTGGATTTCAATTTAAAAGACAAAATTTTTTGCGAACTATTTCCTGAGTTAGTAGAAGAAATTGGTGCCATCAAAAAAGAATATGAAGAAAGTGAAAAGAAAAAAAAGCTTGGGAATAATTTATTCGGTCAAGATAACTCTATGGATATTTCTACTAATTCATCAAATAGCGATAATTGGTTTTTTAGCTTGATAACTAATATGTGTGTAATTCTAGCTGTTGCTGCATTTGCTTTAATTGTTAAATATGTTTTTATGAGCTCTTTAAGTTAATTTAATTGAATTTTGTAAAAAAAAAATATTAATTTTGCATTGATTTTATTCTCTTTATTTATGGATAAAATGTCAGTTTTTTCCAAGCATTTAAAAAAATTTAGAAATAATAAGCCACTAAAAAGTTTTTTACATTTAAACATCAAAATAATTAAATATAATTCCATTCAAAAGAAATTTCGATCATTGATTAATAAATTTTAATCAAATTATTTTAGAAAAATAAAATAAAATTTTTTAGCACTAATTAAATTTATTAATTGAATTAATTTCTTACAAGAAAATAATCAACTAATCATAAAATAAATATCCATTTAGACTTGACCACTGATAATAACTAATTTGGTTTAATTTATTCAATATTACAGATTTTGAATAAAGAAATTGTTTATTTATAAAACGTTGACTTTTTTAAGGATACGGTTAACTTTTATATAATTATTTTTATCAACTTTTTTTAGTTTCAAACTAAGTAATTTTTTTTCTTAATTTTGGAAATAAAATTTTAGAAATAAAATTTTAGAATTTTCTTCTTGTTTTGGATATAATCTGTTATTTTAGTTATGTTGATTGATGTAGACTTCGATTTCAAGAAATAAATTTATTAGCTATATTTAGTTATTTATACAAATTATTAAAAATATAGTTTGAGAGAAACCCAGGCAGTTTGGAGCGGAGCTTAGTCCTTCCTTTCAGCCCAATGAGAAGAGATAGATTAGTTAAGTTAAAATTGATTGAGGTTGATGTTATATGCGTTGGATTTCTTCTTTTGCTTTCTGGAAAAGGTCAAAAGGGGTTATAAATCTTTGTTGAGAATTAGAAGATATTGATCTGATGTGTTGTTCAAGATCGCAGTTTATTTGTTCATGATCGAACCTTGTAAATACAAATTTTTTAAAAAGTTTACTGAAACGATTTTCAAGCATTTCTATTTTTAGGTTTTATTTTTTGGATGTAAGCTGTACGGGTTCTAAAAGGGTAATATTTGATTGATTTGAAAAGTCAGTTTTGAATTCTATAAGTTTGTAAGAGTGATCAAATATCTTTTACTATATTATTGAATACATTCAGACTTGTTTTTAAGTCACAGTTTTAAGTCAAAGTCATGACTTGACTTTAATTTTTTTTTTAAGTCAAGTTTGGTTAAGTCAACTAATTTTTCTGATTTTTAAAACTAAAAAATAAATGTGATTTTTGATTTTAATACAAAAAAATCATTAAAAATCTTTATAAATTTAAATAGAGCTAAACACTTGCTTGGAATTTCGTTCAGTGGATGAAGGTGTCAACTTGGTTTCTGCCGAAGAGAGCCTGAGCTCGGCTCTGCAGTAGATCTACAAACCGGAATTAATAAGCAATGAAAAAAATTTATTTTTTCTTTTTTTAGTCAAATCAATGACTTAAATTTTTTTTTGTTTTAGTCAAGTTAATGGCTTAAAAAAAAAATTTTTAAGTCATTGACTTGACTTAAGACTTGTGACCTAAAAACAAGTCTGAATATATTAAATAATTAAATTGATGAACATTTGAAGAATATTTTTTTTATTCACTTTAAAAATTAAAAATACATATCGAATTTAAACACAAGATAAATAAAGCAAAAAAATAAGCCGCGAGGTCTATAACAAACTTTTAATAAAAATATGATTTCTTAATTAAAAAACTTTTCCTTATTTAAATGGTTATTTTATTTTTAAATTAAAAAATGCTTGAGGGAATTCAAATTTTACTTATTTTCCTTTAAATTAGCTTTTTCAAAAAAAAAGCAAAAATTTCTTAATTCAAAGAGCTTAGAGCTAATTATCAGCTAATTTTTTTCCTTTCGTCAACGTGAAGTAAAATGAAAGCAAATTTTTCATGATTCTTTGATACATCTCTGACACGCTTTCTCTATAGAACTTATTAAGTTATGATAACTTTTTAAACACTTGCTCAGTAATTTTTTTTATATTATCATTCTAATTATGGTAATATCAATATTTATTTAATTCAAGTCCTTAAAATTTTAAATTTATTAGAATAGCAAAGATATTTATTGTTGGCTCTTTTAAAATAATTTTGTCACAGTATATTCAAATGATTATTATTCGTATCGACATTAATAAAAAAAAAGGTAATTTCTCTATTTTAATAAAATTCAAAAAAAAAATAAACATGCGATTTTTGAATTTTTTAGTTATTGAAAAATTTGAATATTTAGAAATTCTTAGGGCTCTAGAATTTTTAAAAAATTCTGCTTTTGTATGCCAATTAAACATTAAGTTTAGACGGTAGAATTCAATTGACTTAAGTAAATTACTTAAAAAGAAAAATAAATTTTTCAAGGTAATAAAATTTTTATTCAATAAAGAAACAATTTATTCTTTCGAAAGTAAATAACGTATTTGTGCACATTACTTAACCATATTCCAAATCAATGAAATCTAATTCCTTAGAGCTTTTTTAAACTTTATTATTTTTTTCTATAAATTGGAGACTTGAAATTAAAAAAAACACAATAAAATGCTGAAAAGTTTGAAATTGTTATTAATTTTTTTATCGAGCTTAGTAATTTCTATTCCTGAGCTCATTTTTCCTGGAGATAATCATCCAAAACCTGGTTTGGGTATCAATCTTGGTCCAATAGATTATGGAATGTCCCAGTGGGTTTTTACCAACAAGTTTAAACATTCCAATGAATGGATAAAAGTTGCTGCAGACATAGACTGGAAAAATTATCGCCCAACAGGAGAATTTGAGACTACATGGTCAGATGATGGATACCCAATCGAGTTCAATCATAATCCATCAGGAAATTTCTTTCAAGGTTATATGACATCATTTGGAAAAAATGGAAATTATCCTAATGGTGAATATATTGCATCATTTGAAGGAACTGGAAATATAACTTTGCTAGGTGATGCTGTTCTTTCATATTTTGTAGAAAGCAATAAAGTTGAATTTTATGTAAATGAATCAACTACAAATGGAATAATTCTTATAATTACAAAACCTAATGTTACTAACATTGATGTTCGTTTAAAAGAGGATGAATTTTCTACAGAAACATTTGATAAAGATTACATAAAAGTTATAAGCATATTTGAAGCTTTAAGATTTTCTGAATGGATGATAGGTAGACCAGGCAGTAAAATACCGGGTGCAAATATTGAATGGTCTACAAGACGACCAGTGACTTATTACACTCAGTATGGTCGCAAGATGGTTTCAATTGAGTACATTATTGAACTAGCTAATTTGTTAAAAAAAGATATTTGGCTTTCAATTCCCTCTGAAGCAAATTTTGAGAATATTGTCAAAATTGCCGAATATGTTTACGAAAATTTAAACAATGAAACTAAAATAATCTATGTTGAACAATCATCAAACAAAGGTTTCAACAATAATAATAGAACATTGCAAATGAATTTAATTGATGCCTGGAAGCAGGTTTTTGATAATGATACGCGAGTTAAATATGTTCTATCAACATGGCAATATGGATATTTTGACAATACATTGTCATTCTACACACCAGAAGATTTAGAGAGATTTGATTTATATTCAATAGCTGGCGACATATCTTATGGTGTAGATTTTAATGGTAATGGATTTGATATTAAAATAGCTGAAAACTATACAATTGATACAATAACTGATATTATAAGACAGGAAATATATTGGGATGAAGCTGATTCAATATTTCAAGTTCAAAAAAGTAAAATAAAATTAAACAACATATCAACTGTTGGTTACAATGTTGGATTTTTGGTGCATGCGCCTGGTTTTAATTTGCGATGGCGCAAAGAAAATAACTCCTATTTGGAACAAGAGTTGGAAGACTTGATAATCGAAGCTTTGCGTCAACCAGTCGTAGAAGATTTAATGTTAGACTTTTTTGAGAGATGGTGGAAAGCAGGAGGAGGAATAATGTTTTTGAAAAGTATTGTAAGATATGTAGACAGGTGTCCAAATGGTGGAGGCCTATGTGGATATCAGTCAATCTTGGAAAATTTAAATCAAGACCCTATGAGTGTTCCGATGTATAGAGCTGCAGTTAAGTGGCTAAATGGACAAAGATCTAGTTTTCCATTTACTTCTGACGATGTTCCCAAACCAGAAAAAACAAACTGTACAAATTGCAAATGGGGTATATGTCATCAGGTAAATATTTTATACTCGGTTCTATTTAAAGTTAAAATAAATTTTTTTCACAAATATGAAAATTCTCAGCTAAAAATAAGAATTTACTTATTAACAAAACAAAATCTCTTTGCTGATTTTTGATTATTAAGAATTAAAAAGAATTAATAAAAAAAAATTATAAAATTTTAATAATTTTATAAAAATTTAATAAAATCTGCTGTTCTTAATGAAAATTTATTTTAGTTAAGATTTATCTTCAAAAAAATTTATTTGTTTATGCTAATGAATAAATTTTTTTGAATATTACTGCATTTTAAATATTTTTTTCGGATAGATAATATGACTAAGATTGAAATAATTTGCAGGTCGTTTTATTTCTAGATTTGTCTTGAATGCGAAATATAATAAATACAATTGATAACTAATCTTAATCTTTAATATATTATCCTTCAGAAATAATATTAAACACAACGTAATTATCTTTTATTTTCTGAGCTGGTAATTTTATTGGAATCAGATGTCTTAAGAAATTTAATATCTTCAAAATTTTTCATTTTTCATTGAGTTAAAGGCTGGGGGTCATGCCGATAATGGGATTAAATGTTCACAAAAAATTGTGATCAATGGTATCATGTCGGTTTGGTTAACATTTTGATCACACTATCGACATGGCCCCAACTTTTAACTCAATGAAAAAGAAAAAATTTGAGGATATTGACCAATTTGATGATTAACGATTTATTACTAAAAAATTAAATATATTTTTCTGTTCAATATTTATAATTATATGATCAAAAAAATTTTTAGTGATCAAAATTTTTAAAAAGAGAAAAAAGTGTCTAAATAAAGTTACGCTAGTCAGAATAAAAATTTATAAATAAAAATATAGAATAAGAATATAAAAATATATAATAAATTTTTTAAAAAAGTCGATATAAAAATAAATTATTGATGTTTTCTGGATATATGAACTTTTATACCTTTTTAATTTTTCAACTTAAGTGCACATATCGGGCATAGTACTCGATTATCATGTTTGTTTATAAAGAATTTTAAAAATTTTTTTAGAGAGATTTTTTTTGTGATCTAAATAAATTTTTTGTGGTCATGCTAAAAATTTTGGTGATCAATTGTTTTCTAATAAATTATTTTAGGATAAAAATTAAAAACATATATTTTTAAGGGTGATTGCGTTTGTTTTGATGGATACTCTGGTCCTAGTTGTGAGATATTATCTAAAAAATTCCTAGATTGTGCTTCTAACAAGACTGAGTACGCAATGAATTTAGCCGACATACCGGACTGGTCAGCTGAACTGACTTTTGTTGATCTACAACGTCGTGCTCGAAAATGGATTGCACACAAACTTGTTTATCCAACATTATGGGCTGAACTTGATCAAGATGATATTCAATTATCAAATGATGGCTATCCAATTTATCTAGAAATAGACAAACAAGTAGGTACATTTATGACTAGAGATCTAAAAGCTCACTATCCAAATGGAAAATACATTTGTCTATATGATGGCGATGGTTTTCTAAACTTTTGGTTCGAAGATAATGTGATAACATATAGAGGTGCCGGTCGAATCGAATTCACCGTGACTCATAAAACAGAGATGAACAATGGCATCTATTACAACATAATCCGTACAAATCCGTCCAATCCTATCAGAAATGTAAGAATAATGGAAGCAAAATTTGAGCAAACCTATGAGGACTTTCCATTTTATCCAGCTTTTTTGGAATATTTGAGAAAATTCAAGACCTTACGCTTCATGCCTTGGTCAAATGTATTCGAAGATGTAGATGTAGACTGGTCAAATCGAACAACAGATTCATACTATACCTTTACTTTACGCACTGGAATAAGCTTAGAAAAACAGGTTCTTCTATGTAACATTCTTGGCGCTAATCCTTGGTTTAATTTGCCACATAGAGCTACTGATGAGTACATCAGAAATTGGGCAACTTATGTTCGTGATAATTTAAGACCGGATGTTAAGATTTACATTGAAGTTGGCAATGAGTGTTGGGGAACAGGTGGCAGTCATCCTTGTGGCAATTATGCTCAAAAAATGGGCTTTGTTCAAAATTATACCATCAAAGCAATGCAAAATTATTATTCCCTTAACTATCAGGGGCAAATATGCTATCATGCTATGACAGGTAAAAAATACAAAGATTTAATAATTCAAGTTTTCAATGAAACAAGTCAAGATACAGATAGAATTAATTTGATTTTTGGCTCGCAAGCAGCTTGGTCAGGTCCCACGGAGGTATTTTTTCTATGTAATGGTGACTTTTACAAATCATATGACATGGTAACTGTCGCCCCGTACATGTCAGCTGAGCTTAAGAAAGACGATGGTTCTTTGATAACTCTTGAAGAGTTTTACAACACTACTATTTATCAAGCGATAGAAAACGCTGTACGAGTAACCAAAAATATTGGAATTTTGGTCAAAAACAAAACTGAAGGAAAAATGAAATTTGGTTTGTATGAAGCAGGTCCAGATTTTTCTTCTCTTAGAGACACAGCTAATACTGATTTAACAGCCTTGTCATTTGAAATCCACCGTGATCCTCGAATGTACAATGCTTTGAGACTTTACCTGACTAATTTGACAAAAATACCCGATGTGAACCTTGACGTGTTTGCCTATTTCATTTCTGTTGGACAATGTTCAAAATATGGCTGCTGGGGTCTAATTGAATCGACAGACTCGAATTGGACAGCAGTACCAAAATACAATGCTTATATTGAACACATTGATTCAGAAGCGATATGTCAATGGGAAGAAAGAGAATACAATTGTAAATTTAACTGCAGCTCTAGCGGAGTGTGTGGACCTAATTTATTAACAGGAAAAAAAGAAATATGTTCATGCACATTTGGTACTCAGGGTGAATATTGTGAACAGACTAATTATGTGATAAGCAAACGATGCACATATGAATGTAGCGGTCATGGAGTTTGCGCTTTTAACCATACAGAAGGATTTTATGTAATTCACACGTGTCACTGCAATGTTGGCTACTATGGTTATGGATGTGAAATTTTTACTTGTACAGATAATTGCAATTTTAATGGAAAATGTGTAGATAATGATACTTGTTCATGCTTCCGAGGGTACAAGGGCAAAAATTGTGAAATTGATTGTGGTTGTGGCACGCATGGAGTATGCTCCTCAGTCTCAGACGATTGTATCTGCGATCGAGGATATTCATATGTAAATCATAAATGTGAACTTGATTGCACAGTGGATCCTGAGCGACCAGAGTGTTTGACTTGTTTGAACTGCGCTTTCGGTACATGCATACGCGGTTCGTGTCTATGCTGGGCTGGGTATACACATGACGTTCGAAATTCGTGTACAATTCCGATTCGATCTCCAAATGACGGCTCGAAAATAGGCGTAAATGTGAACGGAGTTGTTGATTACTCGCCACAATGGGCATTTGTGGACATAGCTAAAATGGGTCGTGAATGGATCATTCAGCATATGGACTATTTAAATGACTTGTACATTTGGAGTTTAAATGAAAAATTTAATCTAACCACAGAAAGATTTCCGAGCAGTATTCCATATGAGAGAAAATTAGTAACATTGCTACTAAGAGACATGTATGGAAGATGGCCGGACTCTGTCTACCATGTACAATATGATGGTGAAGGTGAAATAGAATTTGGCTTTGATGCTCAGCTAATTGAGCACATTGACAAGAATAAAATGAAAATTAATGTTAAAATGAGTTCGATTAGAGACAATGGTGTTTTTTTGAAAATTCACAAAATAAATGCTTCAGATCCGATACGAAATTTGAGAGTGGTAATGGAAGGCTTTGAAGACATCTATCAAAAAATTCCTTTTCATCCTCTTTTTATGGAGCGACTTAAAATGTTCAAAACCATTCGTTTTATGCCTTGGACTGAAGAGAAAGGTATTGTCAAATGGTCACAGCGAATTACTCCAACAAGTTTTACATACGGAAACGGTGTAGCACTTGAATATCATATACTTTTAGCTAATTTGCTCAAAGTAAATCCTTGGTTTATTGTTCCCTATGGAGTAGATAATAATTATGTTACCCAAATGGCAAAAATGGTTTTGTCTCAATTGAGAAAAGATGTGACTATTTATTTGGAATACACCAATGAGGCATGGAATGATTTTTTTGATAGTGGCAAACATTGTATCGAACAGGGCTTGAAACTTGGACTTTCAACGGATCCAGTTATTGCAAGAAATCTCTACTATTCAAAAAGATCTAAAGAAATAATAGAAATTTGGAAGGCAGTTTTTGGTTTAGAAAAAGACAGAATTGTTTTAGTACTTGGCTCTTTTACTTTAATGCCAATAATGTCAACAAGAATTTTGGAATATCAAAATGCATATTTGTCTCATTCAAGAATTATGTTGGCCATCACTGGCTATATTGATTGCGGATCTCCTTCTGCAGCAACTGTTGCCAATTCTGACCTTACTTCTTTGTTTGAACTATGCGATTCAGATTTAGAAAAAATGAATGAAACAGTTAGAAAACATTTGACCATCGCTAATCAATTTAATGTTGGCTTCGGATTTTATGAATCTGGTAGTGGTCTCAGCGAACTCTCTGTTATCCTTGGCGGATATGAGACACCAGGTGCAACCGATAAGTACATTGAATGGAATCGTGATCCAAGAATGTATCAGGTCTATAAAAATTACTATAATATGTTTGATAAAATGAATTTGACTGAAAACTGTCATTATGCTTATGTCGGAGTTGCTTCAAAATATGGATCTTGGCATTTAATGGAGCATCAAAATCAGAGTATTCAAGAAGCTCATCGTTACAGAGCCATAATGGAGCTTATAAATGAGACAAGACTGCATTTAAGTGAATTAGAAGAAGTAACTTGTAATGGAATACTTTTTAATTCAAGTGAAGTGTGTAATGGAGCTGGTATTTGTGTTAAGAAAGATGTTTGTGAACCGTTCAAAACTCCCATTCGAAAATCACTAATAAGAATTTCAACTCTTAGCGGGAACGCACTAATGGATAATTTTTATTTATCCACTGACTATTGGGATTCAGATTTGCCCTTAAAATATGCCTTTGGAGTTGAACATCCAGAATATGGACAAATTAGATTGACTGACTTTATAGATGTGCCTACTGCAGTTACTATTTTGCCTTATTTGACAAAATCTTTTCGGATAGTTTTGTTTGTTTCTGATCTCAGAGGAAATGTTTATTTTGATTATTCAGCCGATAGTGTAACTACTAGTCGTTTTGACGGAGATTTTGCCTTTTATTCCGAATATAGCAAAAATTTTACAAAGCTGCAAAATTCTATAGCTATGTATGACAAGTCATTTGATACAACTCAAATGGCTGATAGCATATTAGGCTCATTTGACTTAAATGAAGGTGATTTGGACCAAACAATATCTAACTTGGACTATTATTCGTCCAAGCTTGATAAAGAACCAGTGGTAAGAGACAAAATCGTCCAAAAATTTGATGATTATTTTTCAAAAATGAATGAAAATCAAGAAAATGGAACATTGTCATCAATAACATTGGACCAGACATCAGGTTTGTTGAATGTAATGTCGAATCTTTATGAACCCACGATTTCGTCTAAATTGGAAAATATGATGTCTAATTTTGCCAAAATTTTAACCAATATGAACGATCTGCAAAGTCCGACCGGACAGTCTGGTGTTTCAGCTTCAAATTTTAAATCAACTAATTTGAATTTAACTATAATGAGCATTGATACAGATGCCGCTAATTTGGTCAGCTATTCAAATATTCAAATGAATGCTTTAGAAATATTTAATACGAATAAGATAGGAAAAGTTTCTTTAATTGACTATCCGAAAGATAATTCATTGTCAATGGTTTCTAAACAAATTGATGTAAAATTTTTTATAAATGGCTCAAGCTTTGGAGTCCAAAATTTAACAAATCCAATAAAGTTAAATTTTGATATTGATGAAAGTACAATTAATACGGTTCAAACTAAATCTTCACAATATAAACTTGTTTGTAAGTATTATGATGAAGATTTACTTAACTGGAGTGATTCTGGATGCTATTTGTCACAAATTGATTATAGCAACTATAGAATTGAATGTAGCTGTACTCATGCCACCAAATTTTCCGTTCTTTTAGAAGAAATTTTGGCAAGTATCAACGATGATTCTGGTGTTAGCAGCAGTTCTTCGAACATAAAATTAGATTTTATGTTGGTTTTTTTTGGGCTTGAAATTTTTACATGGATTCAATTAAAAATTTAGTTTTTAATGACTTAAATTAACAGTGAATTTTTAATTAGAAAAAAACTAAAACCAGAAAGGTTTAAAAAAATTATTATTCTATTTTATTTTTTTATTTAAAAAGCATGTACAGAAGGAGCTTGGTCTCCTTTTTCCAGAATAAAAAGTAAATAGCTAGAAAAATTCATACAAAGTATTTATAAATTTATCATGTTTAAATTCTTACAGTTGTTCTTTTTAAAATATTTCATTTTTTCTTTACTTTACGCTTAATTATTGGATAAAACCAAACCACTAAACCAGAGAGAATTTTTAACCAAAAGTTTTTTTGATTCAATTTTGCATTTTATTATGAATTGTGAAAAATTGCAATAACCTGAATGCGCTTGAAACATTTGTCTGGAAATATTTATCGACAATCTGAATAACATGAAAGTGAATATCAGTAATCAAAAGGTTTATATATCTTGTATTTGGTCTTCAAGTGTGCTGTTTTAAACTGAATAAAAAAATCATGTTACAATTTTGTTCCATATTCAATACAATCAAAACAAAGTTTTTATAATTTTGATAATTTGTTTGCAACAGGTAGAACGAAACCATAAATTATGGCAAAAAACTTTAAAAAATTAAAATAAATATAAATGATTTTTTTGCCTTAAAAATTGAAAATACACACATAAACTCCAAAATTCATAATTTAAAAAAAAAACAACTTTTTTTTAATGAATTATTGAAAATTTATGAAGAAATTTTGAAATTACGAAAAAGTTTTCTCTTTGGAAATTCAATAGCCTTTAAATTAAACATAATAGATTAGCAGGAATAAAATTTTGATATTTTATTAAATAAAACCATAATTTTACATATAATATATTACAACTTGAAATTTTGTTCTTACTCTTAAATTTTTTATGACTAAATATTTGAGTTGTTTGTTTTTTAATTAAACTTTGTATGATGAAATATTCAAAATTTTAATTAGATGTTTTTTTTGGTTATGGTTGATTCATTTGTAGAATAATTTTTTCAAAAATATATCAAATAATAGCCAACAAAAAGAATAACTATGGAATTTTTATTAGAAAAATTATCCGAGTCGCCAACAAAAAGTTACAATGATTTTGCCAATGACAGATTACTAAACAGATATACAACTATTCTTTTAACATTTCTAATAAGCATTTCAACGTTTGCTCAATTTTATTCTTCTCCTATAAACTGCTGGGTACCAGCTGAGTTGAAGAGGTATGAAAACTTTATCAACAAATATTGTTGGATCAATGGCACATATTATGCTGATTCAAAGTATGAACTTGATGTTCTTAGTCTCTCTTACAAGCAAGAAAATTTATTGTTTTACTATCAATGGGTTTCAATATATTTAATAATTATAGCATTTAGTTTTTATTTTCCCAAGGCAGTATGGCATTTTCTAAGCCATTACTTATTCGACTATGATCTTTTCAATTTAGTAATGCCAGCTCACAAACCTATACGTGAATTACCGGACAAATTTCATAATTTTCAATATTTAAGTTCAATAATTCTACCAAATAGAATTAAAAACATGGCAATAACAGTTCGCTTAAATAGAAAATATAAACACTTAAATTCAAAAAAGGATTTTAAAAATTATTCCAAGTCAATTTATCTAACCACGGACACTAATTCCTGTCTAAGCAATGTTTTTAATCGGTTAAGCAATTCAACATTAATATTAAGTTATATTTTTATGAAAATTTTAATTGTTGGAATTACTCTAAGTGTATTTTTTGCATTGAATACATTTATGACAGTGGATACTAGCGAATTTTTTTACTTAAAAGCAGCATTTAATCACTTTTTTTCTGGCGATTCTGAAATAAACGCCTTTCATTCAAGAGTTTTTCCTAAAGTGGCTATATGTGAAGCAAGGATTAAAGAAAATGATGCAATTTCAACTAATCATTTGTATACATTTGAATGTGTTTTGCCTTACAATCTTTTCAATGAAAAAATTTACTTAATTCTATACTTATGGGTAGCACTTTTGCTTATTCCTGTGAGCATGATAGAGTTATTTAAGTGGTGCAAACTTTTTTTGTTTAATGAAACTAAATCAAATTACAAATTTATAGTTAAGCATTTAAGATTTTGCAAATATTTTAACGCCAAAAAAGATGGATTTTTGCTGCAGTTATTTATTCAATATTACATTTATTCGAATGGATTTTTTTTAATCCGATTGCTTGAGTCTAATTCAAATTATGTTTTAGTTTCGGAATTTATATCATATTTATGGGAGAACTTTAAAGCCAAAAATTCCCAAAATAACATAAGAAATTTTAATTTCAAGAATTCTAAAATAAACTTGAAATTGAATTTTAATACAATCGAAAAATAATTTTTTTTTATTTTTAAGAATAAGAAAAAATAAAATCTTTTACAATTAAAATTTTTTATTTAGAAAATCTTACACTGTTAAGCAATAAATAATTGTTAAAAAAAGTCAAAAGATGAATTAAAAAAGTTTTATGTTTTTAAATTTAAATTTTTTATTAAGAAATTTTTTTATTTGTATTAAATTTTTATTTATATTGAATTAAATTTCGTCAGTGTGATAATTGTAGCAATTAGGATCAAATTGATACAATTAACTCTTTCCAGATAAGAGCAGTAGCTTTTAATTTACAGCAAAAAATTTTTAGAACTAGTAGATTTTGAACCGCAAACAAATCTATATTTTAAAAATTTTGTTTTTTTTTTTTATACTTAATTCATATCTAGCTAATTTTAATATTTTATATGTTTTTAAGTTTTATTTATCTCGGCCACAATCAACACAACAAGCCATTAAGCATTTGTGTCATAGTTTAAATATTTTAAATCGCATAATTGTTTCTTCAGAATAAAAAAAAAGCCTTACAAGATTTTATTCTTATAAAAAATAAAATAATTCATGTTATAAAATTTTTTCTAAGTTATTTACCACAAAAAAGAGAATTTATTTGTCAAAAATGTGTCACTTTTTATCAATTCAACAGTGGTTTTTAGAATTATTTGGTGTAAATTTTCGATAGTATCTCTAGCATTGATAACTTTACACTCATTCAAATTTTCAAAATGAAACAATTTTTTATAATTAGAATAAACTGTTTTCTGAAACGAAATATTTTCATATCTTTCTTGTCCAAAATCTTGCCTCTTTTCCAAATCATCGATTTTTGTATCCATAAAGAACACAAAGTCCGGTTTTAATAGACCTGTGTCACACTGTTTACACCATTCGAGGTCAAAACCTTCTTTGGAAGATGTGTATGCAACTCCTGAGTAAGCGTACCTATCAACAATTAAATTAATACCAGAATTTAATTTTTTCTTCATTTCAGAAACAGTTTCCCATCGATTAGCAGAGAACAATAAGTGAACGGCATGGTCATCTAACTCAATTTTTTTGCACAAATAATCATTTATCAGTCCTCCGATTGAAGTGCTACGATTAGGAAATCGCCAAATTTCCGACTTCAAGTTCTTCGAGTTCAACGCATCAGCTAGCATCTTAACTTGAGTTGATTTGCCAGAACGATCTAGCCCTTCAAAAACAATCAACAGTCCTCTATGAGCCATTAAACGTTCATAAAATTTTGTTTTGCCTTTTTATCGTAAAATTCACTAATTAATTATATAACTTTTTTTAGCTCTTTGTGTCATGTGATTTTACAATTAAGTGTGTAACCAAATTTGTGAATAACAAATATTACTTGACTAATTTGAATTACTTAATTTCAAATGTTACCTGCTTAACTGTGAAAAATGTTTTATCAATTAGGATTGAGCATAAATAACTCGTATAAATTCGTATATCTTCTGTAAAGATATACAAATAAAATAATAAGACAACTCTTCTCAAAACAAAAGAAATGAATATATTAAATCAAATAAAATCAAAAATTAATACAAAAATATCTTTTGAAAAATTGGAATCAGCCGAATTCCAGTATGAATGGTATAAAGAAAACTTCAGTAGAATTGAAGCTGAAATATTTTTGAAGAATTTTGATGTTGGTGCATTTGTGATAAGAAAAAGTGAATCAATCAAAAATGCTTATGTTTTGTCAGTTAAAGTTCCGGTTTATTTAAACACGAATCGAATAAATCATTACATACTAATTAGGAACAAAAATCGGGTCAAAATCCAAGGACAAAATCTAAAAGAATTCAAAAATTTACAAGAATTGATTTATTATTGTTCTTTTAATAGAAATATTCTTCCTGTTAAACTAGACTGTGATCTATACCAGTCAAAAATTAATTGTAAATATATTCGATCGACATCTTTAGAATCAATTTCAAGTAATTCTTCTGATTTTTGTGATCTAGATGAATTATAAATTAATTTTTATTCATATTTATTTATATTTTTCATCAAATTTATAAATTATTCCGATTATATTAAAGTATTTATTTTAATAAATTTTATTAATTCAGTCAAATTTATTAAATCAATTAATAAAATAAAATATTACTGCATACATGGTATCTTACACTTTTTGTTATTATAGTATTGTTTCAGTTAACACTGGTTATGTAAAAAAATTCAACATAACATGTTGCATGTTGCATTATGTTGCAATATATTTTTTATATATATTTTTATATTAAATGAAAATATAAAAATTAAAAGAGAAGCTGTAAAGATTTTAATACGAAAAAGGCGATCATTTCAAATATTAAATTGTAAAAATTTTTAAACTTTTAAACCATTTTTTTTTATAATTAATTGTATACATTTTTTAATTTAAAATTTTTTTAGGATTTATTTTCAACTTAAATTTTTAATGACAAACTAAATAATTCAAATATGGCTGATTACAAATAAAAACCAGAAAAAAAAATGCTTTTTTAATTTTCCGTCTATTTTATATGATAAAAAATTCTTTTTTTAACAAAAAAAGCATTCCTAAACTTTTAAAACATACTGTATAAAAATAAAAATTTTTAACATTTAGAAATTTTTAAAACTTAAGTAAAAATCTAATATATGAATAGCCTAGCATCTAAGGCTACCAAATTTTAATTAGTTCAATTATTTATATTATTTTAGTTTTAATTATTAAGAATTCATTTGTTAATAGAAAAAAATTAATCGATAAATTAGATGCTTTTAACAATTATGACTAGATCATTAAAAATTGAAATTTCTTTGGTTGTGATTGAGTATTAAACTGATGGATTTTATAAAAAAAAATACCATTTTTGAATAAGATTAAAACTTTATTTTTTAGTTTATCACGTTTTTAACACAAATGTTAAAAAAAATATTTAGTCTTTTTTTCAGATGAATTCACTTTTGGTTTTTGAAAGGTAAGTTTATTTTTATAAATAATCCAAATCGTTTTAATTCATGATTCTGCAAACTTTTATGAATTGCGTTAGATTTGATAGAGCTCTTTAAAACAAAGTGCTAAGAATTCTCTATTTATGTTTTTGCTTTTAGATAACTATAAAATTTTTAGTAAAATAAAAAAAAATGTTAAAATAGTTTTTATTATTTTATTCTTTTAAAATAAATAAATTAAAATCAGATTGTAAGAGTTCATATTCAAACTACTAATCACGTAAACAGAATTTATGATAAATATTTTTTAAAAGCACTAGATAAAATTTTAAAATTCTTTTCAATTTATATTCAATTCATGTCATAATAAAATAATCTAACTTAATATGAAAAAAATGAATCGCTAAAGGTTGTATTAATTCAATCTGTAATTTAATACCTCATAATGAATAAACTTTTATTATTTTATCTCTCGTATTCTTCATTTTAAAATTATATTTTCAATTTTTATAACTTTAATTAGCACATTAACATGAAGCCAGTCTTGAAAAATGCTGTTGAAAGAAAGTTATTTATGCTGTAAATCTGTGCTAAATAAATATCGATTTTTATATCGAATTTCATTGGCACTCAGGCGAAAAAAACACTAAACTTTTCATGCAAATTTTATGACCATAATCAAACAGAAATTTCATAAATCGATAAATTTCTGAAAAACGAGCCAAGTTCATTTATTCGACAAAACTTCCCTAAATAGCTAAAATTTTATTTCTATAGATTTTTAATCTTATTTTTATTAATATTTTCATGCTAGTCTATGATAAATATGATAATTTTTATCTAATCCATCTATATCATCAAATTTCTTTCTTGTTTTGATAAAGTTGTGATTTATTAGGTGAAAAATAAGATCTATTTTAGCTTTCGCGTTTTTCATTTTTAGCGTAAATAATATGGCTCTTAGCTAGATTGGTTTGTAGCCTTAGCAATGCATGACCTGAATCAAGTATTTTGAGAACCTTTTTAAAATTTTTTTTCTTGTTAAGAAATTTTGTAAAACCAAAAATTAAAAAAAAAAATCAAAATCCCATAGGAAATTATTTAAGATAAAATAATTATTGTTAATTGAATAAATTTTTAAATACTTAAAAAAATTTGAATAGAAAGAATAGAGAATTTTCTTCACCTTAAATTAGCATTAGCATTTACGAGTGGCTTTAGTCATGACTAATTAGGGCCATTAGGTGAAATTATTCTAATCACTAAACTAAGCCAAAAAGTTTACATTAGTACTCTATCTAGATTTAAGGTTTGTACACACACAATTCAAAACAATGAATCATATTTAGTGGCTTGAAAAAATATATCTAAAAAATAAAATGAACATTTTTCAACCATATTAACATTGTATTAAAAGCCATCATCATAATTCTAATTATAATAATCGACGCGAAGCTAAGCGGCGATGGGATTTTTATGTATACATAAAACCATATATTTTCATTTAAATACAAATATATTCGTATTTTACTAGCATGAACTATGATTTAAGCGTAAAACGCAAGCACTAATGATTTTTTTTGTCGAAAGTCTACGAATATTTGGAATTACATTATAATATGTTTCAACTATACCCTCTTAAGCATTTATTCGAAATTATATTTTCTAAATAGCTTAATAGATCAGACCAGTAAATATTTTTAGTATTAAAGTTTGTTCAGAGATTAAGTTAAAAAATAAGCTAAATGACGGAATTCACAGCTTTAAAAAAACATTTTATTTAAATTCCTGAAATTTAAATTTTAGAAAGGGTCAAAATTTTGAAAAAAACTGTACTATAGCAATAAATTATGAGTCAGTTATCGGGCATCAGCATATATAAGTGTTTAGAAATAAATTACCTAATTTAAGTAAGTTAATTTAGAAATATTTGGATAATTTTTTGTACTTTTAACTAGATTAAATAAAAGTTAAATTTAAAAAAAAAATTTCTAAGGTTTTAAAATTGATGTTTAAAATAACCTCTGTCAAATATTTTAGTTTTGAATGAATATTTTTGCATTTTTAAAATTATTGGATTATCTGATATTTTCTGAAATTTTAATTCAAAATTATTTATGTTTTCAATTAATTTCTATAATTATGAAGAATTAGTTTTTAATTAGAAAAAATAATAATTTTTTTTTTCAATCATTAAAAATGAATTTTGTGTTGATCTAGAATGAGTCAAATTGAGCCCACAAGTTGAGTAATCTTCCTACACTTGAATCTAACATTTGTAAAATTTTTGATAAGTTAAATTTTTTTGTTAACTAGTATAAATTAGAATATAAGATATTAAGCACAAATCAATTATTCGGACAAATCAATTATTCGGACAAATCAATATGACCTGGTTTGCACCCAGTTTCAAGTCAAATTGTCTCGAAATCAGATTTTGATATATAGTTGTATTTTTCTCGCTAATAATTTTAAGCAGTTAGTTTTAGTTTATTTTTTTTGTTAAATTTCGTCATTCTAATTCTAATTTGAAAAATATGTTACATAACAAACCCTTTGAAAGCTTAGTATATTTCAAACTATCGCCTTTTTTTGTATTTTTTTTCGTATTTCAATTAAAAATAAAAATTTATGCGCTAAGTAAGAACAAAGTAATTTAGCAAAAATCTAAATCTTATGTAATCTCCGATAATATCTAAAGCCTTTAACTTTTAATTTAAAATTTCTATGTTTAATTTAATAAGGAACTTTTTAACTAGTCTAATGAATTTAGCTAATTTAAAAAAATTATTCTGGATGACTTTTTTTTTTTTGCTAAAAAACAATAACGCTTTTTCACCTGTAATTTAAACATTTGCGTTTTCAAATTTTTGTAAAATTTTTGTTTGGTTTCGAAAAACTTCAATTTAATATAGGTCATGTTATTTTTAAATTTAGGCTTGAATTGGTATCACTTAAATATTAGCACACTTTTTAAACACACAGGTGATTTTCTTTCATAATTTTACAACTTTAACTTGAATTTGAATTTTTTAAAATTTTTCATTTCAAATTCAAGAATTTGTTACTCGGATAAAATTTTCCCTCAAACAAATGAATAAAGAGACCAGGCTTTGGTCTAGGATGACTCTTTAAAGTGGTTTTTTTGACTAGACTTTTTTAATACATAAACAAAAAAATTAAAGTTTTAGATACATTAGATAAAGAAAATGCAATAAAACCTAATTTTAATATTCTAAAATTTATTTTTGTCGCATTTTTTTAGAATTGTTTTTCTTGTTTAATATTCGAGCACCGAAAGCAAAGAAAAAATTATTGTTTCAAAAAATTTTAATAAAATAATCATTTTAAAATGTTTGTTTAAAATAAAAAATTAAAATTTTACAATTCAATTCAAATTGCTAACGATTCCTGTGTAAAATTTGACTAGAACAGACACAATGAACTTGAATGCTAACTCGACGCTGGACGATATCGACTTGGCTTCGCTAAAGGATCCAGCAGGCATATTCGATCTAATTGAAGTTGTCGGCAATGGTACCTACGGTCAAGTTTACAAAGGCAGGCACACTAAGACTGGCCAATTGGCAGCAATTAAAGTCATGGACGTTACTGAAGAAGAAGAAGAAGAAATAAAGCTGGAAATAAACGTTTTGAAAAAGTTTTCTCATCACAGGAATATTGCTACGTATTATGGCGCTTTTATAAAAAAAGCGGCAGGCCGCAATGAAAACGATCAATTATGGCTTGTGATGGAATTTTGCGGTGCTGGTTCAGTGACCGATTTGGTAAAATCTTCGAAAAACAATATTCTCAAAGAGGAATGGATTGCTTACATTTGTAGGGAAATTTTGCGTGGTTTGGCACATTTGCACGCAAATAAAGTCATACACAGGGACATCAAAGGCCAAAATGTGCTTCTAACCGATAATGCTGATGTTAAACTGGTAGATTTTGGCGTTTCGGCTCAGCTTGATCGAACCATTGGACGACGAAACACATTCATTGGAGTAACCACAAAAGAAATTAAAAAAAAAATCTTTAAATTATTTTTTTCTCTATTTTTAGACTCCATATTGGATGGCTCCAGAAGTGATAGCATGCGATGAAAACCCAGACGCTACATATGACAACCGCAGCGATTTGTGGTCGCTTGGTATCACAGCCATCGAAATGGCCGAAGGTCAGCCGCCACTATGCGACATGCATCCAATGAGAGCTCTATTTTTGATACCACGTAATTCGGCACCAAGACTCAAGTCAAAAAAGTGGTCGAAAAAATTTCACTCATTTGTCGAACAATGCTTGGTCAAAGACTATCATTTAAGGCCTAGTACTGAACAGCTTCTAAAGCACCCATTTATTAGAGATCAGCCACAGGAAAGACAAGTGAGGATTCAAATCAAGGACTACATTGACCGAATGAAAAAAACTCGCCGACAAGAAAAAGAGAATGAGGCAGCGGCATCGGCGGCAATGGCGGCCGCTATCGCAGCTCAAGCTCATGGTCAACCGCATCCGCCTCCTAAACCACAAATGACGAAACCAGACGAGAGCGATGAGGATGAGGACGAGGACGGATTTAAGAACGAAAGCGAACTATTGACCCAAAAGAACACTCGCGATGACGACACATTGCGCAATAATTTCCATAAATTGCAAATTGGATCTGCAGCTGCAGCTAATAACAAAAATATGTCAGCTTTTATTGAAAATAAAAGTCAAAAAAATAATTTTCCTGTTCAGCATAGACCATCTTTTATCAACAATTCTCAGCATCATCATCATCAACATTTTCAAAATCCAATGTCGGCATTTCAGCCGATTGGTAATGGAAATTTGTCTGAGTTTCAACCACGCCAATTAAGATCATCTAATGTTCCTGTTAATCAACACAAGCAAGTTTTCAGTCAAATATCTGCTCCGATTTGTCAGCCTTCAACTGGTTTATCAGCTATTTCAATTAATCAACATCCTATTACCTCTAGTCAATCTTTTTCATCCCAGTTTAAGCCTGAACCGAACAATAGGACAAGTTTTATTGGCAGAAATGCAAATATGGACCGTAAACCAGAAGAGCTAGATGCAGTGGCTAATGAACTATTAAGCGAGTTTGTTTTAAAAAAAGCTGAACCAACACAAACTTCAATTGGAAATGGATCAGCATCAAATTCGATCAAAGCACCAGCTATTTCTTTATCCCCTCTTTCTTCTTCTTCTTCCGAATCTTCTCGCTCACGTTCATCTTCTTCATCGTCATCTGGAAGCGAAAAAGAAAATACTGAAGATGTTCTCAATAATATTGAAGAGGATTTGGATGATGATGATTTGATCACAAATTCTGATCAACAAGTCCAATGCAAACTAAACGAAATAAACACTCAAGCCAATAATTTTGTCTCTATGTCAAATAAAAGTGGTACTTTGATAATTCGACGGGACAATTCGGGAAAATCGAATGTGCCATTACCGAACATTTCGCCAACACATAATTCACAAGTTCCTGCTTCTTTTGTTTCCTTTAATCCAACTAATTCTAAATCTGTCATTGAATCAAATCAGTCGAATAACTTGAATTCAAATGTTAGTATTGGTCTTGGCTCTGGTGTTGGAGGTGCTATGGTTCAGCCTATAAACGAACCTCATATTAGAAAAAACAATCAGGTTTTAATTAATAATTAAAAAATAATTCTCTTAGTTAATTTTTTTTCCAAAGATAAATGTAAATGTTACGCCAAATCCGGCGGATAATCAAAATGATGCTCCGGAAATTAGAAAATACCGAAAAAAATTTAATTCCGATATTTTGTGTGCTAATTTATGGGGTAATTTATAAATATTTAATAAAAAATTGTTTTACATTAAATTAAAAAAAAAAGAGCAATTTTAAAGAAAAAAAAATTAAATTAACTTTTTTTATTTTTTATATAAAAAGTGCTCTTATTAAAAAAACAAATTTTATGCAAGATGTAAATAAAAACTAATTTTTGAGGCTTTTTGAATTTCGGAACAAATAACCAGAAAAAATTTAAATTTCTGCTAATGAATTAATTTTTTCTTGAAAATTTTATATTTTTTTTTAGGTGTTAATTTACTGATTGGCACGGAGAATTCCTTAATGCTTCTTGATCGTAGTGGACAAGGGAAAGTTTATCCATTGATAAACCGACGCAGATTTCAACAATTGGATGTCCTTGAAAGTATTAACATATTAGTGACTATTTCTGGTAAAAAGAACAAAATTCGCGTCTATTATCTTAGTTGGTTAAAAAATAAAATAGTCAAAACAAACACTGTAAGAATTTTTTTAAATTAATAAAATCCTCTATTTAAAAAAAAAATTCTTAAGAGTGAGAAAAAACCAGGCTATGTAAATGTAGGTGAATTAGAAGGATGTGTGCACTTTAAAATTGTTCAATTCGACAAGATAAAATTTTTGGTAGTAGGTCTTAAAGACAGTATAGAAGTTTATGCATGGGCTCAAAAGCCATACTGTAAATTTATGGCTTTTAAATCGTTTCCAAATCTTCAACATAAGCCACTATTAGTCGATTTATCAATAGAAGAAGATACCCGAATGAAAGTACTATATGGCTCAAATATCGGCTTTCATGCTATTGATCTTGACTCCGGAAATGTCTTTGACATTCACATACCGAGAGTTTCACCAACAGACATGTTCATTCAACCTCATACAATTGTTGTTTTGCCTAATAGTCGAGGCATGAATCTGCTTTTGTGCTACAACAACGAAGGAGTTTATGTTGACACTAATGGTAAAATGATTAAAAATATTGTTTTACAATGGGGTGAATTACCCTCATCGGTGACATGTTGCTCAAATGGTCAGTTAATGGGCTGGGGTAGTAAAGCCATCGAAATACGCAATGTTGAGACAGGACAGCTTGACGGAGTTTTCATGCATAAACGAGTGCAAAAGCTAAAATTTCTGTGTGAACGAAACGATAAGGTTTTCTTTTCGTCGGTAAAATCAGGTGCCTCGTGCCAAATATACTTCATGACTTTAAACAAGCTATCAAATTGGTGAACTTGATTTATTGAAATAAACAGTCAAATTTTTAAACCTATCAATGTTGAAAACTATTCAAACACTGATTAAAATCGTTGGCAAATCTGTTCCGTTCACTTGTGTACCAGTTTTAATTCAAATTTTTCTAGATTAATTTTTCTGAATGATATAATCAATTTGTATTTTATTTAGTTTATTTGAATATTTCTTTTTTTTTTTTTATAACAAAATCAAAATTAAAAAAATTTTTATTGAAATTTATTATTCATTAATATTAACGATCCTTTAATCAAAAATAAAAGATCAATCATTATCATGTGTTTATTTTGCTAATTTTTATTTGTCCTTATTCACTCCTTATGGAGCATAAAAAATTTAAGAAAAAAGGAAAAAAAGTCTTCTGATATTTTTTTTTAACAATGGAAGAACAATGAATCTGCTCAAAAGAAAAGAATTTAACTTACATTAAAAAATAAAATGTATACTTTCGCATATTCTTGATTAGAATTTAAAATTAATTATAGATTTTGAAATTTTAATCTACAAGCAACAAAGTAAACTTTGCGATTGTTTTTTATGCTTTTTGGTTTGATTTTAGAGCCATTATTTTGCTAAATTAAATAAAAAAACTTGTAAAGAAAAATAATACACAATTTAGCTGCTTAATTTAATTAATTTAATTTTTTTCAGCTTCAATTAGACATTATTTCATTAATTAATCAAAGAAAATATCTTTAAGAACTTTTTAATAATAATAATATTAATAAGCTACAGCAGGAGGCCTGCATAGCGAGACAAAAAATTTGGTCCCACTATGGTATCTATCGTTTTACAATAATATAAATGAAATTCATAATTAATGCAGTTTTGGTTTTTATCAATATTTAATTTTGTAACCATAAATAGCATAATCGAATGGTCAATATTTAATAACATTCAATATGTTTTGAATATATTAATATTTCCTGATAGATCCAAATATTTATCAAAAAATTTTTAAAAAATAAATAAATTAATTTACAAAAAGCTTATCATTTATTATGTTACTGTTTTTTTTTAATGCTTTAAAAATTCAAAAATGTATATTTTTGATTAATTAAAAAAATGATATTACAAAGAAAGATATTAAAATTTATGATATGAATGATATTAAAATTTATGATAAAATTTAAACAAAAGCTAAGTAAAGAATCGAAAAAATGTAAAAAATTAATCCTAAATTGTTTTGTTGAGCTGTATTTAATAAAAAATCATCTAAATTTGCGCTAGAGGCTCTTGAGCAAAAAACCGCATAATTATTTAAGCGAGCGCTTTTATAGCTTGATAAAAATGTATTTGATAAAGTGATATTATGTACTAATAGCTTAGTATCACTTGGAATTGTGATCTGAGTCGTATACATATATTTACAATCGAATAAAATGCTAAGATTGTAAGTACCTGGCAAAAGTAATCTGTAATACTCTCCATTTTGATTTGTTTTAAAATAAGGCTCTCTTGAATCAATTTTAATGGTGACATTTCCCACTGGCATTCCATTTTCAAATTTAACAATTCCTTTTACACCAGTATTTGCTTGTTTTAAAAATTCAATCACTGCATTTTTGTTTTCATTCCAGAAATTTTCCAGAGTTGAACTAGAAGGATATTTACAGCAGCTAACCTCAAGTGTTATCTCCATGCATCCATATTTCCAGTAGTTAACATCTTGCATCCCGCCATTTATTGGATACCAGTCAGCTTAAAAACAAATAAAATATTTATAGTTAAATTTTAACTCAGCTTGTAACATTTTTACCTCCATTAGTAATTCCATCTTTGAACGACTCGTATGAAGAGCATCGCTTTGTTCTCATATTTAAATGATTAAAAGAATAAACTTTAGATAAACTGACGAAAACATCATTATCGTTTGTAAGGCTTTCTTTAGCTGAATAGCTATTTGATTTATCATAATTATCAAATGGATAATTTGCAACTAGAGAGCCGCCATGGAAACTTGCCGATAGAATGAAATTATTTTTTTCAAGCCAATTAAGAATGGCACTTGTTTCTGCTTGAATACTTTTGCTTGAATCATGGAAAAGATCTGGAAAATTTCGGTTCAAATCATGACCTGCATGATTGTAGCGTCCAACTACACTTGTACAGTCGCTTTCTTTACTTTTAACAAGTCCATCTGGATTCATTAGTGGTAAATAATGCACCCTCATATTTTTCATTATCGAATCAAGCTCCGAATCTACGCTTTGATTTTTAAGAATGTCATTTATAAATTTTAGAAGAATTTCTTTTCCTATCACTTCATTCCCATGAATGTTAGCAATTAATTTAACCTCAGGTCTAAGAGGTAGATGAATTGATGGATTACTATCTGCTATTGCCAATACCCATAAGTCTTTTCCAAGAGTTGATTTACCAATTGAATACAGATGGGTTTTATCAGGATAATTATTGGCGTTTTCAGACAAAAGTTCATAAACTTGTGTATAGTTGTGGTACTTAAATTCGTAAAATTCACTTAGATCAACTAAGAAAAACAGTAAAATAGAGGCTAAAATCATCTATATAAATTTTTGAAATGAAAAAGTGCTTTTTATTTTTCGAAATTAAAAAAATTCTAAAATAAATATGAAAAAAAATTTGTTATAATTTATTCTATTGAATTTTTTTTAATAATTTAAGTGTTTAAATGAATGTATCAAGGTTAAATAAAAGGAATAAATCCCATGAAAGCATATAAAATTCGATCATTCGACGGTGATTAAAGGTTAATTAATATTAAATATTTAATTTTTTTTGAAACATTTGATTATTTTAAAAAAAAAAGAATTTTTTTAGAAATTATTTCTATTTAAATCATTCTAATAGCTTGATAGACATCAGAAAAAAAATTTAAATATATTAAATTGGAAAACAATATCTCTATAGTAATTATTTAATTGACAAACAGAAATCTTTAATATTTATAAAAAAGAATTGTTAAAAATTAATTATTATAATTAAATTTTAGGAAAAAATAAAGATAGTCAATTTGTATGCTCGAATGAATTAATGAAAATAATTTTTGCTTAAATAAATAAATGAAAATATAATGGTTGATATAATTAATTTTTGGTATGCAGTATTTTATGCATTTGTTCTAAATAATCTTAATATATTTAATTTTATTTGAATTGAAACGATCATAACTAATAAATTACTAATTCTAATTTTAGTTAAAAATCAACTAGAATAATTTAAGTCTCAATGAATTAATACTTTTTTCAGAAAAATATTAATCTGGATCAAATTTAAAAAACTTTAGTGTTCGATTCTTATAATTATATAAGTCTCAGAATTGGAATGAAAAATATTTTTTAAATAGAGACATGTTGGAACGTATGAAAATTTTAAATGTAGGAAAATCTAAAATAGACAAAATCAATGGGTAAAATTTAAAGTAAATAATTTTTTTAATATAAATAAAATAAATATGAACCAATTTATTTAATCAAAAGCTTCAATATAAAAAAAAATTAATATAAACTTCAAAGTTTTCAAAAAAATAAAAAAAATAATTTTTATCTTAAATTTATAAATTCAGGAAATTGGAAATATAACTATAAATGATCAATAATTCAAATATAAGATTATTCAATTTTAAGCTAAATGATGAATTTGGTAAATTCGGCTTATCGATTGTATTATTTGCTTTCTCAACTTTACTAGAGCAAAATATTGAATATCTATTTAGAATAGAAGATTTGAAAATGTTATAAAAATTTTTGGAAATAGTAATATTCAAAACTAAAGGCTTTAAGTCATATAAAATGGTGAATTTGGTCTGATATATAGATAAGCATCCAAATCCAATGCTTAAATTATATGTGCCAGGTAAAAGTATTCTATAATATTCTCCATTTGGATTTGTTTTAAAATATGGCTCTCTAGAGTCGATCATGATAGTCACGTTTTCTGCAGGAATTCCGTTTTCAAACGTAACAATCCCTTTTACACCAGTGTTGGCTTTTTTTAAGTATTCAATCAGAGGTGCCTTATTTTCATTCCATAATCTCAATAATGAAGAATTATCTGGATATTTTTTACAACTAATTTCAAGAGTTATTTCCATGCACCCATATTTCCAGTAATTTATATCTTGCATTCCACCAGAAATTGGATACCATTCAGCTAAATTATTAAATAATTAATAAAAAATAAGCACAATAAAGAATAAAGATAGTTAAATAAAGAATATAAATAAAAATTTAAGTTTTATTTTTCTTTAAATAACACAGTTTTTCTATAAATTGTATCAGCTGATAAAACAAGTTATTTTTTGTTGATTTACCACTAAGTTTTAGCATTTTTTCTGAGTAATTGATGAAAAGCTTGGATATTTAAAGAAAAAAATCAATATTTATCGCTCAAGTATTGAAATTCAAAAAACCTGATGGAATAATTGTTTTTTTAATTAATAAAAAAACGGATTAAAGGAATTAAAGGAATAATGTGATTAAAAAAACTTATAGAATAGTTGTATTTTTTATGAAAATGATTCATTTTTCAAATTTGCTTTTAACTTCATTAATTTATTCAATAAATAATTTTTAAAAAGATAGTTAAAATAAAAAAATTACCGCCATTAGTAATTCCATCATGAAATTTTTCATATTCGTAACAAGAACTATTCCACATAAATGGATGATTGAACGAATATGTTTTAGCAAGATTGATAAAAACATCATTATCTTTAGTTTGACTTATCTTTCTTGTATTTGAATTAGAATTAAGAAAGCTGTCAAATGGGTAAATAGCCACCAGCGATCCTGCATTTATACTTGCAGAAAGAACAAAAATATTATTTTCCAACCAGTCCAAAATAGCTTTCGTCTCAGGCTGAGTTTTTGATGTATTATTTTTGATTAGATCAGGAAAGTTTCGATTTAGATCATAGCCAGCATGGTTCATTCGACCAACGTAAGTCGTATAATCACTTATATTACTGATTATAAAGCCATCAGGATTGATGATTGGCAAAATATGAACTCTCATATTTTTTAAAATATACTTAACGTCTGTATTAGAGCTCTGGGTCAATAAATAATCAACAAAACGAAGTAATACATCTTGGGTTACAAATTCATTTCCATGAATGCAGCCTACATATTTTACTTCTGGTCTTAATGGTAAATGAACATCAGGATCTTTTTCAGAAATAGATAGCACTACTAAGTCATTTCCAAGGATAGACTTTCCAATTGAATAATGATGGCATTTGTCTTTGTGTTTCTGGCATATTTCCGAAAGAAAATTGAGAGCCTGGGTAAACTTGTTTTCTTGGAAAGGTTTTTCAATTAATTGAGTGCTTGTTTTATAAATAAAAAATATAATTAAAAAAAAAGATGAATTCATTTTTTTTTAAAGTCACTCTAAAACAGATTTTTCAAAATTATTTTTTAGATAAGAATCAGCATTGATTTTCCATAATATTATTATCAAAATAAAAAGCTAATTTTTAAAAGTGCTTTGTTTTAAATTTATCACTTAAGAAATCTTAAAATAAAGAGTTCTCTTTTGTAAAATATTTTAAAATTTATTAAATAAATTTTTTCTAGAAATCTCATGATACAATAGAAAAAATTATTTGATATTTTAATGTAAATGCTAAATTAAAACATTTTATTTATATTTTAACCAAACATAGAAAAAATCATTATTAATAAATTTTTTGAACTAGAAGAGTGATAGATGTTGATTATTTAAGCAATTAATAAATGGCTCCCTTTTCTCAAGGTCTAGATTAACCAGACTATCAACCAGCAAATTGAAAAATATAAAAAAACCCATTAATAATTATTTTTAGTTACTTAGATACTTTTTGTTCAAAAAAAATATTTGGAATAAAGTGCTAAAAAAATTTTATTTAAAAATATTTTCAAATATAACTTGGGTTATAAAGCTAAATGACATTCAAAACTAATTCTATCATCTATGAAAATTTAATAAAACGTCAAAAAAATAATTATATGATAAAACATGATAAGCACTTAAAAGAATATGCAGAAAATTACTTTTAAAAATATTCAAATTTGAAATTGCTATCAAAATTAACGTTTGAAGATGTCAATTAAGAAAAAATTCTAATTTCTCTAAATCTTTTCCTAACAATTTTTCTTAAACTTAATTATTTTATCTAACAAATTTTAATATTTATGAATTTAAAGTCTTTTCAGCATTAGTCCATAAAGATGGCCAACTTTTTATAGATTAAATTTATTTTAATCAAAAAGGGTTTAATTTTAGTTAGTAAGTTTTAGTTTTAGATGCCATTTGATAATAAAAAAATTTTTAAAATATATAATTTTGACAGATAAACAAATTTGGGTATTTGTTTGATACGCAAATTCAGATATGAGGGACTTAAGCTATTTGTTATTATGTAATTTTTCTTCGGTACATTTTTTCATTTCTAAATAGATAAATAAATCAATACAAATTCAAAAGTTAAATAATCATTTTAAATTATAATCATATCTTTTTCAAAATACTGATAAATTCAATAAATTTTAATTATTTTACTAAATGAATAAAAAAATGAATAAGAAAATTTTTTTTCAGAAATTTTATTGAGAACTGATAAAATAAAATTCGAAATCAAATTATAAAAGATGAAAAATCCTTTTAAAAATTATTCATAAGCATTAATCATAAAATTTAAAATTTTTCTGAAAATTTTATGACTTTTTTGGCTTGTCTTTTTATATTAATTTTTCTACAAAATTCAGCTTCGCTATCCACTAAAGCATTCTTGTAAATCAAGAATACTCTATCTGGTAGTGTTATATTTAAAATTTTTAAAGGATTATGTCTGCTGATTGTGACTTTTAGTCGATAAACTACTTTACAGTTAATTAAAACTGATATAGTATACTTTCCAGGCAACAAAATTCTAAAATATTCTCCGTCATCACTGGTTTTAAATATTGGCTCTCTTGAATCAATTTTTACAGATAAATATTTACCGATGCTTCCATTTCTAAACTTAATTACCCCTTTTAATCCAGTGTTTGCCATTTTGAGAAATTCTATCATTGATTTTCTATTATCGTTCCAAAAAGTAATAAGCTCACTAGCCGGTGGATATTTGCAACAACTTACCTCTAATGTGATTTCCATGCATCCATATCTCCAATAGTTAACATCCTGCATACCACCAATCAAAGGATACCATTCGGCTTTTAAAATTTTATTAATCTTTTGTTTATTATTATTATTTTTTATTAATTTATAAGTACCTCCATTAGTTATACCATCAGGAAAAGTTTGATCTTGACATCCCAATTTCATCTTGGGATGATTTTGAGAATAAGTTAAAGCTAAATTTCTAAATACATCATCATCGTTGGTCTTACTTTTTTTGGGAACATACCATACTGAATTAAAATAATTGTCAAATGGATAATTAGCAACAAGAGCTCCGCCATGAAAAGATCCAGATAAAATAAATTTATTTTTTTTCATCCAATTCAAAATTGCCTCTGTTTCCGTCTGAATTTTATTCTTATTTTGGCGAAAAAGTTCCGGAAAATTTCTGTTTAAATCAAAACCAGCATAATTAGCTCTTCCTTTGATCGAGTCACAATCTCCCATTGTTGAATCCTCGTACCCATCTGGATTCATAAGAGGTAGAATGTGAACCCTCATATTCTTCATTATTAAATCAACATCAGGATCATTATTTTGATTTAAAAGCAAGTAGTCAATTAATTTTAGTAAAATTTCTTTTCCGACAGCTTCATTTCCGTGTATATTGGCAATATATTTCACTTCAGGCCGCAGTAATACATGTACATCAGGCTTTGAATCTGCTAGTGCTAAAACCCATAAATCTTTTCCTTTTGTTGATTTACCAATTGAGTAAAAATGTGTTTTGTTTGGATATTTAACATTTAGATCTTTAAGTAAATTGGTTATTTCCTTATGACTATGGTATTTTTGAGCGAGAGCATTTACTTGAATAAAATTTTTTGCCAGCAAAAATAAAAACAAAATTTTAATCATTTTTTTTCTATTTAAAAAAAAATAATTTAAAATCTATTTAAATTACTTTTTTTGTTTTAATTAAGATAAAAAATGTCATTTTAATTTTTAAAAACGATTATTTTCTTAAGTTTTATGATTAAAATTCTTTTGTTTTTAATTTTATATGAATGTTTCTTTTAGTTTTATCTTATCTTTAAAAAGATAATAATTTTTCTCCGCAAAAATAAATAAGATTAAACACCAGAAAAATATTTATTCAAAAATAAAACAACAAAAAAGGATCGTAAAAAATAACAAAGATTTCTTTTATCTTGATAGTTAACTGTTCTAATAGAAAAAGTTTGGATTATATTTCTGCGTATTTGGAAAGATCGAACCAGTAAAGCCAGCATTTTTTCTATCACCATTTGTATATATATTCTTAAATACAAATAAATAAATTAAAACAAAAAAATTTTTACCATTTAAACATACACTATTAAGATAATTTGATTTGCTTATCAATGGTGGCACATTAAAACTATTTGTTTTCATTTGAATGCTATTATTGTCAATTAAGTCCATTGACCTGTTCACTGGTTGATTTCCTCCGATTCCTAATGGAGGATAGGACATCTATATTTAATTAATTTTAAATAAAAATAAAAAATATATAAATATATAATAAAATATTACATTATTCTGCATTGGTTTTTGTTGAAACATTCTTAAAAAAATATATTTATTATATAACTAGCTTGATTTAAAAACATTTAATTGAATCATTTACTTTTCATCATTTTTTGATGACGGGCTACTAATAAAGCTGAAAGGATATGCAAATGTAGATAAGATGAGCAAAAGAACAACAATAACATAAATCCAATAACCGTATCTCCTATTGTATTTATTACCAGCCAAGCTTTGGGCATATGAAGCATGATCACTTCCAAAAACAGATATAGCAATTAAAACCAATATGACTTAAATTTAAAAAGCTAATTTAAAAATTTTAAATTAATTTGTTAAATTATACGGGTAATTAAGGAGAACAATCCGGCTATAAGTGGCAAAAGTTTTGCATATCCTTGACGAAAAAACAAGGAAAAAATTCCAATAATTACGGTAAAGGAACAAAAAATGCATGCTAAAGTGATTAGCACTTGAGTAGTTCTTAAAAAATCAGGAACTTCATTTGGAGCATGGCGCCATGATTTGCAAGTGTAAACAAAATGTGAGTCTCTGTTTTGACTACAAAATGTCCATAAACCAAACTTTTTCTTAATCAGAAAATTGTCTTCATAGAAAAGCCAGTCGGGTACTGAAAATCCAATCCAACATAGCAAAACTGCTAATGTTGAACTTACAATCGCGAGAGCTGAAGAAATTTTCTTAATCATATGGTAAGCTAAAAAAATATTGTCCATAGTTTATTTAAAAAACAATCTTTTATATATTGTTCTAAATTGAATCACAAAAAAAAATAAAGAGGATGTTTAGAAAAAAGTTTATACATCAACAAATAGATAGGTAAGTAATTCAAGCGTATAGTCTAGTCTTTAAGTGACAAAAATATCTAATAAATGTAAATTGTAAAAAAAAAATCCTACAAAAATTGCTTGTAAACAATTTAATTTTAAGAAAAAAGAGCTTTACAAAAATGAAGATTTTTTTTTTAGAGATGACATAAAAATTTATCGAGTCTCAATGATATCAATAAAAATATGATAGAAAAAATTTCTGTATAGCTTTTATTTAATATTTAAAAAATAAAGGACCAAGCATTAATTTTTACTCAGGCATTACTTAAATCTAAATTTTTTCTTATATTGTTTTTTTCTTAATAAGAAATTAAGTATGAATTTAATTTGATGGGAAATTTATTTTATTTTATCAAAAAAAAATGCTTTCAATAAAATTAATTAAATTAATAAATAAAGTTTTAGTTTGCTTTAGCTATTTGAATTACAAAATTTATTTTGGTCCAGACATTTTTTATGAATGAATAATTTGATAAAACAAACATAAAAGTATTTTTTGTATTAAAAAGACATAATCAAGCACTCTTTTTTATCAAATTTTTTTAATTGCTAAAAAATATTTAATTCTTCATTAAATCAAATCTAATAAGAATTAAAAAAAATGCTTTAACTCAAAATTGGCTAAAATTAAAAAAATTGTCTTAATATTAAATTGCAGACAAGAAAAATAATAAATTTAACTGTATGATATTGAGATTTGATATTAAATATTTTTTTTAAAAAAATTTAATTTAAATTTTAATTAAATTTTTTACTGAAGTTAACTTCAGTATTATTTTATTTTAAAAAGTAGTATATTTAGGGTATAATTTAAATGGGCTTATTCTATTACTGAAACGGACTCATAATTATTTTGGACTCATTAATTAATTAATTATCGGATATATAATTACTACTTTGGACTCATCTATAAATTATTTTTGGCCTCTAAAATTACTAAATAAGAGCTAGGAAATGACTTAAACGGTAACAATTTTAAACTGCTTTTCTCATATGAAACCAACACATTACACACTTAAAATTATTTTTTTTAATTTTTTTTTTATTAAAATAATAGTTTGGGGAAGACCCCGGGCAGTTTGGAATGGTCGCTTAACTCCCTTTCAGCCCCGGTGATATCATAATAGATTTTGATAAAATAAAAAAACAGAATCTAATAAATGTTCGATAAAATAATTTTAACTTTTTTCTTTTTAAATTAAATTTTAATATTAAGTCACATGACAGATTTGTGTAGAATACAAGCATAATCGGTTTAAACAAAAAATAAAATTTCAGTGATTTTTTCAATTTTTATAAGAAAAAAAGATGTCATTTTGCTTAAAAAATTATTTTTTGTTGGATAAAATGTTGATTTGAATTCGTTTGTTATAGAATCAGCTGCATCTGCAAGCAAAAATTGCCAGCATCAACTTTTGCCTATTTAGCGACCGACATACCCAAAAAAATAAGAACTAATCACAATTTTATTATTTTTTAATTTATTATTAATAAAAGTTTTTTTTTCATTTTTTTAAGAATAACAAAATGCAAAATTAGAGAAAAAAAAATAATAATCAAAAAAATTTTTCCACTTGTTGAAAATTAATCCCGTCAGGTGAAAAAATAGCTCATTATATAATTGATTTAGATGAGCTTACTAAAATAATATAAATATAAATAATTATTTTTTTTATTACTTTGAATTACATTGGATTTATAATTTTTATATATTTAAATTAACTTATATTAATGATAATTAGCTGACCAACAAATAGTGATTAGATAACTTTTGATGTCAAATTTTGTTTTTTTCACACATGAATTAATTTATAACTTATAGTAAAAAAATTCTTAGATTATTTAATATCTTAACCGTCTTTATTTTGCATTTTTACCATTCTATCTCTGTCTTAATAAGTTTATAATTCAGTCTTTTTAGTTGAACTTATATGTTCTTCCAACTGTCCATTGTAGCTTCCAACAAAAATAAAAGCTCCAGTTGAATTCTCTGTTATAAAAAACATAAATGGTCGATTTAAATTAATTGTGATAGATTGTGAAATCGATCTCTTAACCATTTTGACAACTGTTGCTGCCGCTGCTTCTGTTCCTTGTTCATTGACTTCAATAAATGAATATTGAAGTATCTAAAATAAAAATTGAAAAAATATAAAATTTTAAAAATAAAAAAAAACCTCCTGAATGTATAAAAACGAATCGGATATATCATGAAAATCAGCTTTTCTTGAATCAAATGCTGTCAAAATTCCCAATTTATTCAAAATTTCATTTAGATTAATTTTTTTTTTGATTGTAAACTTTGGCATCAAAATATTAACTGGTTTTTGGCTTAAATTAAGCATATCTGATTTTATTTGGTTAAAATCCAAACGTTTTACTAAGCTTTGCTCATCATCACTTATTAAAAAGTCGTTTTCATTTGAAGGAAGTATGATGTTGAAAAAATATTTTTTCTCTTTATAAGGCAGACTTAACAAATGATAATTTGGAGAATAATAATAAAGAAGGCTTTTTTTGTTAAGTTGCATCATTTCTACAGATTGCTTAGAAGACCTGGTTGCAAAAAAATCCATTTTTTGAGTTCTGCTTGAATCAAATTCGTAAAGCCATTCAGACTTAAAATAAATGGCATTTATCAAAGTTAAAGCGACCGATTTAAAACTTTCATCAAGAACATCAGCTATTTTTTCATTAGTTAGCTGGCTAATCCATTTATTTGTCTCTTGAATAATCCGACTTAATGGCTTATCAGTGGAAACTTTTTCGATCTGACATTCGTACACTGTGTTTAGTAAAGATTCAAATGTCGTTTTAACGTCTAATTTATTTATTATCATTCTATTAGCCAAAACTACATAATTTGATGGTTCATTTGATGTTATAATTTTAGATAAAGATCCAGCTAATTCGTGTAATTTAGAAATATTTCCATCAGAAGTCAAATCGCTGATTTTGAGAGCTTTTAAAATTTCTGTTTTTGTTTCCATCCTTGAACCAGCCAAAGTCATCAATAGAGCAAAGAAGACAGAAACACTTGAGATAACAGTGCTTTCAGGACCTGCTAAAATTTATATTAGTAGAAATTTATATATTTCATTCTATTAAGAGCAAACCATCTGAAGATTGAGAGTACACCGTTTTAAATAATTCAATTCCAAATTGATTTAAGCTTTCAGTTAAATCTTCCATTTATTTTTGAAAAAATTCTAAAATGATGATAAATTATTTATAATAAAATTAGTATAATGTATGTAATGTAATGATTAAAATGTCAAAATATATCTATAAAGCTAGCATTCTTAACATTATTTTCCTTTTGCATAAAATAAATAAAGAATTTTTTAATCGTTTTAAATTAATAAAATATTAAAATAAACGTTAAAAAAAAAGGTAAATTTTCGAAATCCTATTGATATTTTATTTATTTATTGTTTTGGGTGATTTTTAAACTGATAAAAATTAGAATTAAAATAAAAGATAATTAAAACTAGTCAAAGACAAATTTAACACTCAAAGGACCGGCTATTTTTGGCAAAAATTTTGTTTAAATGTTACATTAGTTCCATAAGAGTTAGTAACATAAAAAGCAGAGTTTTTTAAAGACTACTATCAAAGGTTTAAAAAAAAATTTAAACATGCCAATATTATTTATCGTTAACTAAAAGATTAAATTTAAATTTTTGAAAAAGGATCAAATTGGCACCGCTGGTCTTTTGACTGTTAATATAATTAGGTTTTCTATTTCGGTTTTCTTTTCATGTTTGGTTAAAAGCTAGTTGGCTTTTTTTGATCCTGTTACTCCCTCTTTCTTGATTTTAGGTTATCAAGTATTTTTTTGCCATAAATTTTTTTAATTCTTTAAATGATGTTTAAAAGGTTTTTTTAAAAGGATAAACAAAAAAAGTTTGCTTGGAAATAAATGTGAAGCGCAACTGATAATATTTGATGAAAATAAATCGCGTTGATTAATCGATTATTTTTGCAATGATCGAGTATAATTGAAATGGACTACTAATTAGTATATTTTAAACTAACTTAACGTTAAACTAACTTAACGTTCATCAACGACATGCCAAACGGAGTACACCACCGATGCAAGCTCTTTGCCGATGACACCAAGATCATTGCCACCATCAAGAACGGCCTCGATATTGCCCAACTACAGTCCGATATAGATCTGCTCACGACCTGGGCTAACACCTGGCACATGAGTTTTAACGTCGAGAAATGCAAATTCATGGTTTTTAAAAACAAAACTAATCACTTTTGTACTACTTTCAAGCTCACCATGACATCAGCTGAAACCGGTTCCAGACTAACACTTGAAGAGATCAAAACGGAAAGAACCTCGGCGTATATTTCTCTAGTGACCTGAAATGAAATGGAATCCTCAATCCTTCAAGTCCCTGTACACTGCTTTTGTCTGACCTCACCTCGAATATGCCACCTCAGTATGGAATCCCCATAGACGAGCAGATGTAAGGATCATCGAAAACATCCAAAGGAGAGCAACCAAACAAGTAGGCCGCATCAGAGACCGCAGCTACCAAGACAGGCTCGCCATCCTGAACCCTAACCACCCTCGAATCACGCAGATCAAGGGGTGACCTCATCTCCCACTACAAGATCGCAAATGGACTACTTGACGTCAACTGGCTAGCCTCAACCAAACTTTTGTCGTCCATCGCCTGCCACGGCCCAGCCAACGCAATCAGGGGTCACAAAAAACGCATTTATGTCCAACTATCCAACTGCCCGGTGTGAACAAACTTCCTAAATAACAGAGTTGCATCTACCTGGAACAACCTCGCGTCCTCGACAGTCAACGCTCCAACCCTTAACAGCTTCAAGGCCCGCCTCGACATGCATCTTGCCCGCACGAACACCACCACCACCTAAACCTCAACGACCAACCATGGTCCAGTCAGTAAGACGGTGAGTCGAAGGCCTGGGCACTCCCCAGAAGCGTTTACGCTAGGACTGGGGGGTCTTAGCTCGAAATCTCATCATCCCACATTCCTTCTCGCCAAACGCACAACCAGTCATCATAGCGATTCAAGTTGTTTTGGATTGCTCGCAGGGTGATTCCCTGCTATGACTCAATTTATTATTATTATTATTATTATTAAACTATTTATAAAAAAAATTTTCTGATTTTTGATAAATTTAGAAAAAAAATAATTTTCATTGAACAAAAAAACAATATTTTTTATTTACATAAAAATATTCAAAATAAATTAAACTCTATAGAGCTTTTTGAAAAATTTCATTTAACGAAGCTGGAATCCAATTTCCATTTTGTAAAATAAAAATAACATTTCTGTCCAAATAAAGATTTAAATTTCCAAGACGATAAACTTGTTTACCCTCTTTAAATTTGTTAACTATAGGTGTAAACATTATATTTTTCTCAGCTGCTTTTCTTTCAATAATATCTTTGAAAGATGAAATTACAGGTTTTGAACTTAATTGTGCTCCTTTTTCTCTAACTAAATGAGGTATTTCTTTTTGAAGTTCACTCACTATTGGAGTTGGCTCGCTTGGATTATATGAAACTTGTGCACCACTCACACTACGATTCATCATCATCAAACCTTGAGATAACTTAGCTTTAACACTAGGATGTTGTAGCAGTTTCTCACTAAATAAAGATTTCCATCCGATGTACCATTTAGAAACTTCGTCATAATTTGGCGATGAATTTAGCCAAATGCTTAAAACTTGGAGCCATTTTGGAAAAAAACTTTTTTCTAAAAGAGCAACAAAATTTGAAATCGGCACTAAATCCATCCATGAAACAATCCAATTCCAAGGTTCTAAGTTTTGTTTACTTGGATTTATAATAAGCTCTTTTTCAAGAACCATTTCTAATTTTGGCAAAATATTTCTCAACAAAAATTGTTCCCAATTTTGAGCCGAAAATACTGGAGGTTTCCATGGAATTAAAACAGCCTTTGCAGATAGATCAGATGGATGCCAACTTTGCAAAGCAGAAGCTAGTTTAAATCTTATTGTCGGAAATAAAGTAGTGTCTAATCTGTCTGTCATAAGAGCTAGCCATGGATGAATCCATTCATGTATTGGAATAACGTCTGTCAATGGATTCCATGATTCAACTTCATCAGTTAATTTTGGCAAGATTATTTGGTCCAGAATATTTCGTACTATCCAGTTTGACAGAAGTGGTCTCCATTTTTCAATCAAGTGACTACAATCAAAAGAATGTTCTTTGATGCTTATTTCACATAGTATTTTTCTAAAAGCTGGCATCCATGTTTCCCATACCAATCTATGGTATAAATTAACATTTTCAAAATCACTATCGTTCAAAAGGGTCCTTAATTTTGAATATATATCATAACAAAATACAATTGACTTTGGCTCCTGTTGATCATCTGTGACACGATCTTCAAAAGGATTCCATAATTTTATTTTTCGTTTAATTAAAGGTGCCATTAATGGTAAAGATAGCTGAGATAAATTAAAAATTATAAATTCATCTGGATAAGATTTTTTTAAGTTTACAAAGGACTCAATTAGATCATCTAGTGTAACTTCTTCTACGTTTACTTTACTTTCACATATTTCTATAGATTTTATTAAATTTTTTATTTTTTCCATTTGATCTGATTCATATTTTATTTTTTCTCTTGTACGTTTTTCTTCATAATTTAAGCTAACTATCATGTCTTCGTAATGTTTCATTTTTCTATCATAATGTATTAATTTATCTTCAGTCATGTTTAAAACTAAGTCTAAATTATGAGTCAATTCTGGTATGTCAAAATTTTGTCGCTTTTTTTCCTCATATTCACTGTCCATCTGTGACAAACGTGCTATTTGACCCAATGATTCATAGCCGTGAGCAATTCGTTGTTCTCTACCTGTCATATCGATAATTTTTATTTTTCCTGCCTTTTCTTTTTTGCGCTCAAGCTGTTCTAATTCACCAATTTCCATCATTTTCTCAATTTTCCTTAATTTTTCGGGTTGTTTTGAAGCTAATTGAATCAATTCATCTGGGGTCTTCAAAGCATAATGTGGCTTTCTATTCTTTTTCTTTAAAAAAAAAAATTAATTTTGCTAAAACCATTTCATAAAAAAAATACATCTTTTCTCCACTGAGAAACATGTACAAGCTCTTCCTCTTGGTTTTCTTGGTATCGTTTTTCTTTATTTTCTGGTCCATGAGCTCCAATCGCACCTTTTCCTTTTCGAACCGAAGCTTCAACAGGTATGGCTCGTCCACTTAAGTCTTTCCCCAAACCTTTTCCCTTCTCCCAGCCCATTTTCTGCATTAGCTTCATTCCAATACCTTTTGTATGTCTTTCCCAGTTACCAATTTCCTTTACATCTGCCCTTTAATTAATATTTTTAATATAAATATAATTTTTGCTTAATTATAAAAAAGCTGTACTTGGTTATCTTTGGGACTTGTTTTTGAGTAGTTTGTCTGCTAGTAAGAATGACGTTTGATTGTTTTACTTGATAGTAATTTTTAGAACCAAGTTCTTCCATATTGTCATTATCGCTGTCACTTTCTGCTAAGCCTTCATTTTTAATTAGATCTTTAAACTCATCCTCATCACTAATTTTATCTTGGTCTTTTTCGTCTTTTTTACCCTCGGTTTTTTTACTAGATTTTGACGAAATAAAATCAACAGTCGATTTTGAATACTTTTGTTGTCGTCGGTAGCTAAATTGATCTTCCTCTTCACTGTCAGAATATTCTCTAGAAGCCCATATTCCAAGCATTGCCTCTTCTTTAGTCATTTTGTGCCTTTTATAACCTGGGCCATTATAAGCCCTTTGAAGATCTTCATCATTTAGTTCAAACTCTTCCATTTCTTCATCGTCACTCATTTCTGAAAATTGTCGTAAATCAATTTGCTATAAATATTAAATGATTAATTTAAAAAAGAAAATAAAATTTCAATTTTGTAGCTTTTTATACATATACAGTAAAAATGAAAAAAATTATAAATTTAAAATTGCCTAATTTTATGTTATATATTAAAATTATTTTTATTTTTAATAAAATAAATTTAACAATTTTTTTCAACTTACCAGCAACCATTTATCAAGTATAAAAGGGTCATAGTGTACTGATGATTCAATTCGTACTTTTATTCTTATTTTGACATTATTAGCATATTTTTATTTTTACTATAATTATGAACAACTAAAATTAAAACTTTTTTAAGACAGGTGTCATTTTTAAGTAATGAAATTAATTTCATATCTAAAAAATTCTAAAAAAAATCTTTGGTCTTAAGAAGGAAATAGAATCAATTTAAGGCAGAAAGTGCTAAAGCAGGTTACTTTATTTTGTTAAAGGTGTGGCAGATTGAAGTTTATAATTTTTAAATTAAGTGTTTTACATAATTCGTTGTACATAAAAATCAATGTCTAAATGGTGGGAAGTTACCAGTGGAGTTCTAAAAGGGTAGGTCTTAGGAATGCTCCTAATTTTATATTTATTATTGATTATTCATACATATCGTATTAATTCAAAAACCTCAAACTATGATTATATGATTTTTAATAAATATGGAACTATAAAACTATCTAAAACGACTCTAGAAAAGGATTTAGGTATCTATATTCAAAATGATCTTAAATGGACAAACCAAGTCCGGTACTGCACAAATCGTGTAAACTGAATGCTAGGAATGATAGCAAAAAATTACAGATATTTAAATATAGTTCGTTGAGAATGCTTTTATTAAGCGCTTGTACCGCCTAACTTAAAGTTTGCAATAAGTTCTTGCGTCCCATATTTAGAAAAAGTTCAGAGGAAAGATCAAATCATCCTTTTCATTCGTAATTACGAATATGACAAAAGACTTGACTGAGCTCAGAGTAAAAAGAATGAGAGGTGATTTAATTCTGGTCTATCATAAAATCGCAAATGCCTATTAAAGTGTTTAACTTATTAATGAATAAACTTTTCTCCTAATCGAGTATCTAATTTGAGGAAACACGAGAGTTGTTTAAAAATCAATAAGTCAAATACACTTGAAATTATTTTTTTAAAAAAAGAAAGTATTGGAAACACACATGCATGGTAAGAGAAGATGTCAAAAATTGTATGCATCGTTAAAAATTGTTTAATTTGGAATAGTCTGTTTGAAAACAAATTTAATTCTAAAGCAAAAAATATTTCTAAAGCTATATAAATGGCTTGAAATAAATTATTTACTATTATTGTTTAAAATTAATCTTAAAATTAATTAATCTTTAAATTTTTAAAAATACATATTTGCATATTTCAGACGACTAAGAAATAGGGAAAGATATAATTTTATGAACACTTAACTTTTTTATTTTTGTTTAATTTTAGATTTATAAAATTTTTTTCAATAATTAGCAGATAAAAAAATTTTAAAAACTAAAAAGCTCCATGAATCTATCAAAATTAGGTTTTTGGATTCGAAATTTTTCTCTAATTTTTTTTAGATGATAGTTGATGCAGTCTTGAAAAGTTATTCATTTTCTTATAGTTCCTATATGAAGGTATTAGGAATTTCAAAAACAAACTAAACAAATTCAAAATTTCTTGCTATTTTGATATATTAAAATTTACTAAAATAAAATACATTTAAAATAATACTGCAACAAAGTTATTTGTATCTTTTTTACCTAAAATAATTTTTATGATGTAAATAAAAGACAAAAAATAAAACATCAATAAGATTTAAATTGATTATTGATTTGGTTTACTTTAAATTTTAATAGCCTATCGTCCTTCTCGTTAAAAATATTTCTAAGATAATCACCACAGAATACATAGATAAAGAGACTTATTTTTTATTTTGTAAGCTAGTCTTTAAATGTACTTTTTTATCCTCAATAAAATCAAATACTGTTAAATAAAATTTTAGTTTTTTTCTTAAATTTTAAAATTTATTTAGCAAAAATTAAATCATATTTTATTTAGTAAAAAAATGCCAAAAAATAAATCTGTTTGGATAATAATGATTTTATAGCGGTAGATGCCTTTAAATATAAAATTGACACCTTAGATAGAAATCAGATTAAACGAAAAAGATCCTCCACTCAAAATTCAACTCACAAATCTAGATTAAGTACGATGAAAGACAATCAAGAAAAAAAAAATCCAACTTGATACAAAAATTTATAAAAAAATAATATTTTTTTAAAAAGCTAAAAAAAATTAATTATATATATATATATATATATATTTAGAGATTCTAGGATTCTTCATTTCCGGAGTCAGTATTCGATTCATCGTAGTTGCAATCTGAATCATCATTGTTATCATACGGATCTAAATCATCTAAATCGTCCAATATACAATCATCGTTGGTATTGTCATACTCTTTGGAGCCTGAAGCCTTGACGCAGTATTCTTCTAAAGTTTGAGGTACATAAACTCCGTCTCGCTCCGCATCAGCTCTAGTAGCTAGCACTTGCTTTCGGATTATATTTTCGTACTCTTTATCAACTCCTTTAGAGTCGATATATCTTCTATACATGACTGAAGCATCAACATTGGCAGGCGAGAACGTGTTAGGTTCATTAAGAAGCGAAATTATGCTCATCATTACTGTGCGCACATTCTGTGCAGGATTCCATTTTTCTGATGGCAATTCAGTATTCGTTGGATCGTCAACTGGCGGATGAAGAATTGATATGCACACATCACCATTTTCATATATGTTTGGGTGCCACATTTTGGTTGCAAATCGGACCGACGGAGGCGAGTATGGATAGTCGGGCGGAAATTTTATGTTCGACTTGAAGTAGCCACCCTGATACAATGTGTTCGGAGGCCCGAATATTGCTACCTCCCATTCGAATAGATTGTCGTTTAGAAGATTAACTGTAAAGCCTTCTAGTGGTTCTTTTTGAATTGATTTAAGCTCTTGTTGCAATGCTTTTGTTGCCGCACTGGTTGCAGTTTTGGCCATTCTATACACCAAATTATTCCCTCAAACTTGATCTGTGCTTTATCTTAAGTGTCTTAGTAAATTAAATTACTTCGGTTGTCACGGATTTTAAGAAAATTATATTTTTTCCAAAAACAAAAAACTGAAACTAAAAAAAAATTTAGTTTTTTAAGTTTTTATTTTGGTTGTTGTTATAGTCGGCGATGGTTTTACTTAGAAAATTTCAATTATTTTCTATATTGAAAAAAAAAAATTATGAAAAATTTTGTTCATAAATTAGTTGCGTTCAAACAAAATAAATGCGAAAAATAATTCAAATGCTTTTTCGTTTTTGCAATTTTGTTTAGTTGCAAGCTCTTTCGACATAAATTTTTCAATTAAATATTTATATTAAAATTCTCTTTCTTTTTTTGTTTTATAATATAATTTTAAGCATCTCTTATTTGCCTGAGTACACAAATTGTCTAGCAAAAAATTTGTGCGCGCGATATGCTTTGAAAACTCTATTTAAATAAATTTTCTTTCAGTGATGAAATTAATCCTCTTACTTTTGAGTGAAATCCTTTATCCTCAACTCTAGTCAAAAATTACACAATTGAATCCCTAAATTGAAAATGTCAAAATAATTAAAATTATTTATCTAATAGCGATGTTTTTCATTTAGTCCAAAAAATATCCTTAAACAAAAATGTTTGTGCATTAATTTTTATTAAGCAAATTAAGTTAGTAAAAATTTAAGATTTAAGGTTCTTTTTTCTCTTTCTAACATAAGAAATGATTATGAAACTAATCGCTTAATGAAAAATTAACATTTGTTTTTTGGTTTATTTTTTAAAAAAATTAGAGTCTAAAGATTTTTTTTTCAAAAATTGCCTTTAGCCATTTTCTTTTACTATTGCAAAATTAATATTTTTCTAAAATTAGTGAATTTTAACACGTGAAAAATACATATATTTTGTGTCAGCATATTTTGTTAACGTTATTTTTCAAAATTTAAACCAAAACTTTTTTTTTAATTTATTATCATAAAATTTTTGCATTCTTTCTTCTCTTTAATATAAAAAAATTTATTTAATTTAAATAAAAAAGATGAAAAATTTTCTTTAGAGAGTTTTTTAATTAACTCATAATAAACATACTATTTCTATTAAGTATTATAAAATTATATGGCATTAAAATATTTTATAAAAATTAAAAACATAAAAGCAAAAATAAAGAAATAAAGAATAATGTATTTTGCTAAAATTTTTTTTATATTTTTTATGGTTTATTTAATTTTTATTAAAAAAAGAAACTGAACAAATTTAAATTTTTTTAATTATGTGATCATTTATTTTTTTTTTGATGGGTTGTGCTTAGAATGAAATAAAGCTATAATGAACACATCAAGGGCGAAATAAGGTAAGAAGACTTGCAATAACATGGAGGTCAACAATCATAAAATTATTTTAAAATTCTAATCCCTACGTCTTTTAAAATTCTTTTAAATTTTTCTAAAATTGTAATTTTTAAAATAAAAAGAATTGATATTTTTTGTTTGTTGTTTGTTGTTCACCTTGTTTGCTTAGGAAGTAAATAAAGTGGAAATTTTGGTTTTTCAAGGGCTAATGGATCAACGAGTATTGTTATAATTTTTTAACAGATTACATGATTCAGCTCGTCAAGATTTATCAGAAAATATAAAATATATATACCATTTTTCTGATTAAATATTCATATTTAAAAATTTTAATTTCTGAATTAAATAAAAAAAAAGTTTCAGCACACAAGAGCAAATTCATTTAGATTGAAGAAATTTTTAATAAATAATAAAATTATTGAGAATTTTTATTTCAAATTTTAATTAATCGAAATTTTAAAATAATTAATAAATTTGATTTAAAAGAAAAAATAAAATTTAGTTTAATTTGTTCGAATTATTTTAAATTCTTAATTATATATCAAAATTATGATAGAGTCGTCATATAGTTAAAGCGTTATTAATTAAATAAATTTTCTTTTAAAACAATAAAAATTAAATATTTATTTATTTCATAAAACTAGATAAATTTGCTTTTACAATTTTATAATAAAGTGATAACACATAGAACTGAAGCTATAAAATAACATAGAAAATCTTAGATAAATGTTTATCTATTTTTAAAATAGCCCTGTATTTTTTTTACAATTTCTAGAACATTTCTTCAAAAACTTTAGCCAAATCTAAATTTTCATTGAATAAATTCTCTTTTTGTGCATACTCTAATACAGCCATATAACAAAAAACATACTGATCTCTCATTTGTACACTTTGAGCCCTTTGCAATCTAATTTTAGTGACTGTATCGAATATATTAACTGTTTTACAATCGTTTAGCCTATTGATGCTAATATCAATGGCACAAAATGTTCCTGTGCGCCCAATTCCAGCACTACAATGTACACAAATTGGAGGACCAAGAGGATGACCAGGCCATTTTGTATTTTTTAACAACTCTTGTAAACATTCTGATTGATGTTTTCGAACTAATTGAATAAAATCGAGTATTTGAGTGGCAGCTTTAGGCACTCCATGATCAGGCCATGATAAAAATTGACAGTGAACTATATTTCTAGTTTTGCCAGACGGTAGATGTTTAATGACTAATTTAGTCACCTTGTAGTCATCTAAATCCTCAACATACTCATTTTTAATTTCAAACAGTTGGTCTACAACTGTTATGCTGTCTTTTTCCAGAGGCCAATATTGGGCACATTTCAGTTTTCGCTGTTCATAAACTTTAGTTGTCATTGCTATAACTAAGACAAACTCTTGCCATATCATTCTCCAGAAATCCTCAATGGTCTCTTCTAAAGGACCCTGTGTACTGATATAAGCATTTTTTTGCTTGTAGCCATCAACAAAATTTCCGTGAATATAATCATTTTTTATTGATCTTTCACCGATTTTGCCATGTTCGGCGGCCAGCTTTATACGTGACTCATCCAAACACAAAACATCTCGATAGCGATTTTTATTTGCATTTTCTCTTTCCCTTTTTTTAATAATAAAATTAATTCATCAATATTTTTATCTTTTCTTAATTACTTAAAAGTATCAAATGAAGAATTTATGGGTTGATTACGAATTATTCTAAATTCTTCGCTCAATCCATAAGCTCCCTCATTGATTACATGATCGACTAATTCATCAATGGCAAACACATCCTTGTCTGTAGGATCTACATTTTGTATGCTCTCATAGCTTAAAATAATAAAATTTATGTATTTAATTTTTAAAATAAGGTTTACATACTAATCAACAAAAGGAATGGGTTCAATTTTTTCGGCAATCTTATTTGAAAATAAAGGAGGAGGTGAATCGGAAGATAGTTGTTTTTTTGCCTTGTTTTTTTCTTCAATATCAAGAATATCTTTCGATTGGCGTTTTCGATTGACGTTCAATTCGTCCTCGTCGTCGTCTTTTTGTACTTGATCTGAGTTTATCATTTTAAATTTCTTATTTTTTTTTTCACTATCAAATAAATAATAAAAGCTGCACGTTGATGCCTTATTGGTGACCAATTTGTGGCATTCAATTAGCCAATTCGAATGATTGAGAACAGCGGTACCTCCCAAATAGTCGGGCAGTATTTCTCGAGGAATTTGATTTTTAAGTTCTTCGTTTGAAACAAATAAAACCTTTTATTTGACAAATTAGATTGAAATTTTAATTAAAATTTCAAAATTTGCAATTTAAAATTATGCTCAGACTTGCAAATTTAAATATTTATTTTGGATAAAAAAAAAAAGAAGATTTTCTAGTAAATAAACCAAAAAATGTGATCCTACTCTTTCTCTTAATTTTTCCCTCATCAGAATACTCAGCACTTTAACGATGCATTTGAACCAAAATGGAGCAGCCACCACAAGCAACTTGTTCAGTCGTGCCGGATAGGATCCCTTATTTGTCAAAAATTGTAAATTAAAAAAATTTAAATTGCTTAAAATAAAATTTATTTTTTGACTTACACGAACAAGAGTTAGAATTTTTTGACTTAGACTCAAATCATAATTAGAACGCTTACAATCATTCATGTCATAAATAAAATTGATTCCGTTTCGCTGTGCCTCTGGGCTGGAAATAAAAATGCCTTTAATTTGATTAAAAATTCTTGATTTCTTACTTTTCCAACGCTGCATCTAATTGATAAATTAGAGTTTTTAATGTTGTAAGTTCATTAGATGGACTGGAACATCCATTATTTAGTCGAACTGTATAAAGTGCACATACTGGAAAATTTTTCATAAACGGCTTTAAATTTTTAAAAATTAATTTATTTTTAATTTTAATTTTAAATAAATTTAAATAAAAAATATTTTTAATATTTTTATTTTGAATTATAAAATGAAAAAATACCAAAATTGTAAATTTTCCACTATGTAGTTCATTTATAAAATCACTGTCATCAATATCAATAAAATCAAGACATTCCTTTCTTCTTAAATTCTAAAAAAAAAATTTAATTAAAAAAAAACTTTTGGACAGTCTTTCGATCTGCTTTATAATTTTACAATTTTTTTATCATTATAATATCCTGGAATTTTTAAAATTACCTATCATCGTAACAATTGGAAAAAATTAGCCTTTAATTAAAAAATATTTTTCTAATATTCAAAATTTTAAAATTTCTAGCATTGCAAATTATTAAAAAAAATTTTTTTCCTTTGAAATTATGAACAATTGAATATCCAAGAGTGTTGAAATTTTGTACATTAATGGTTAACAAATAAAATTTATCTATCCTTTTACTTTTAATCTATCACTTAATAAAGGATACTGGGATTGACCCCATTGTTAATCTGTGCCTCAACATTTTTTGTTTTTAAGACTTTTTTTACTGTAAAATTGGACTAATATAATGAAAACAATTCCCATGAAAATTAAAATCTATAAACACTATTTGAAATAATTTTTATTTTTACAAAAAGGCTTCCAAGAATTTTAATTTTTGTTTATGATAATTAGTTTTCAAAAGGCAAGATTTTTTAAATTTTTAATGAGCCATTTATATTTAAATAATGTGGGAGAAAAATTAACGATCCAATTTTTCTAATTGTTCTCAGAAAAAAATTCTAAAAAAAAATCTAAAAATTTTCTATTATACTAAAATTTTATAAGTGTCTCCTTAAAGAATTGAATACCCAAAATTAACTTAAATGGTTTAAGAGTTAAAACTGCGATTTTTTAAATAAATAGAAAGTATAAAATAAACTAATGAAAATTTAAAAATAAATTTTTGGAATTATATTGATGTTTTCAGAAATAGAAAGATAATTGAGGTTCAAATTTTCAATTTTCGAATAAATTAAAGTTGATGAGTTGATAAAATAATTGTATTAAAAATTTTAATTTGAGTCAAGTCTACCAGTAAAAAAGCAGACCAATATTTTTTGAATTAAAAATTATAAAAGAAACATTTTTAAAAATATTTACTTCATGGTCTTTGTACAGTTTAATTGCACGATCAACATCAAATCTTCTCGCCATTAGAAATTTAACAGCAATATTCCAATTTCTAGCATCACTATTCGACCAATTTTGTTTTCTCAAAAATTCATCAACCGCCTTCAAATGAAAAAATTTATTCTAGATTAATTATTGCTGAATTATAAATAAATGTATCCATGAGCAAAATCGATCTAATTTAAACTCAAAGACTAACTTTAAATGCCATCATTTTTGTACTCTCAATGGAAACAATACAAATTCACTGCCTCAATTTAGCAAAAGAGAAAATATCATATGGTTCTAAAATTAAATTCAACGAAAAAAATCAATAAATATTGAGAGAATGATCCTTTATCAAAATCGGATTTTCTGATCCTATTTTAAAAATTTAAAACATAAATCGGAAGTTTTCGGGACTAATCGCTAAACCCATTGGCGTGACTACAAGACTGAATTCTCAATGAGAATATGTGTGCTTTGGTGAGTCTATTTTGGATTAAATATTTTAAGGCTAAAATAGAGTCAATTTTTGATACCGACTTTTCATTGATTAATTCGGTAAATATTTGCCTAGGTTGGTCACATTTGCTCGCTTTTGTTAAATGTGTACTATGTGTAAACAAGTCTCGATTTTAAATTAAGGCCAAAGTAATCAAAATAGACCTCTTTGAGACTCCTTTATTAAAAGCCTAATTTCTAAGGTATCGCTTTTAATTGAAGATAGACCCTTGCTTGGTTTCATCAAAGTGAGCTATCTGTTTTAATATTATTCAAGCTCCAATTAATTCAATTAGAAATCCTAATATAATTAATAATCAGTTTGAGAAGTAAAAACCAAAGCTTTACACTTGGCTAACGGGATAATTACCTTTTATTTATGCTTTCATCTCTCAAAACCAAATTTAAGTCTAAATAAAATAAAAATAAAATGTCTTAAAAATAGCTACATAATTTGAGTGAAAAAAAAAATAGATTAATAATATTTGAAACTTATTCCTGGCCAAATTTAAAAGGCTTTAAATGTAATTGAGTTCAATTGGAATTTTAAAAAAATTAAGACTAATTACGACTTGATAAATAAAGTCTAGAGTTATTTGAAAATTGAGTGCTTTTTTTTCACAAATAATCTTGCCAAAAGTATATTTTTTCTTACCTGAATACTCGATCTTATGGAACAGTAGACATAAAGTTTATTAAAAAAAAAAATATACAGAGCTTGCCAAAGGCGCTAAACAATAAATTAGCTATTTTAGTTTTCTTAATTTTAACAGATGGGTTAGTCTCATAGACCAAAACGAGATTGAGAGTAGATTTTTTTCTCTTGCCTAGTTAAATTCTTTATTCATTTTTTTCAAATCATTTTTTTCCAAAAACTAAATTAATCAAAACAAAATTTTTAGCTATGCCGAAAATTTAAATTCTATTTTATTAAATTTAAATTTAAAAAAAAAATTATATGTATATATATGTATATTATTAAATAGGTTATCTAAATAAGCTTATTCGGATAGCTTGTATAAAAAAATTAAAATATAAAAATAAATATTTAAATAAAAACCGGTATAGCTAGCTAAGCTAAGGTCAATTAAAAATTATTGTATCATAAATTTGGAAGATAAGAATTTTTTTTTTGCTGCCTTATTGTTTACTATCAGGCTAATTACGGTGTGAGTATTATTTTCTTAATATCATTTTTTTTTTCCAAGGTACAATGTTTAAAATTTTTTTTTTCAGTCTAATAAAAATCAATTATTGAGAAATTTACCTTTTTAGAAAAAAGAAAAATTAGCGATTAATGATTAGGATGAATTTTTCAAATTGATGTTAAAAAAAAAGCTTTTTCATTAAGCTAATATAAGTTATTCTATTAATTAAATTCAGATGCTAGAAAAACGTGCCCTAATCAACTGGTTATTTATAAAAATAGTATTTTATAAATAAATAATTTACATAAATTCTAATTATTTAATAAATTTTAGAAAAATAAAAGCATTCACTTTCTCATAGGTTATTTTAATTGGCAAGTGCATGCCAAAAATAAATATCAATAGCAAGATATTTACGCCATTTTCAAAAGGTGCGTGTATATTTAAATACTTACCAACCGGTCGGTTTCACGAATTGTGTGCTCGTATTTACAATTTGTGATCGCTGGCTTTTTTTCTTGATCTTTCGGATCAGATATTAGGTTTACTTTTATTTGACTCTCACTTGTAAAATTATCCAAATTAGCCAAATGCTCGCTTTGAATCAAATTTGTTACTGTATCAGATTTAGACGTTTGTTCGAGTGGATTTTTGTGAGTATCATTCAAATTGTTTTGTTCAATTAATTCGGACAGAGGCTCTACTAAACAATTTGCCAAGTCCTTAGTCTTCATATTAAGATCTAACAATAAAACTTAATCAAAATGGTGATCATTTGTATGAACATTCATTTACTATTTGATTTAGTACAGAACGAATAGAAAAGTTTCTATTTTTATGCAATTAAAACACTTGATTTGAATAATTTTAATACCAAAATTGCTTACAACATAAAATTTAAATGTTTAAATAAAAAAAATCCTTCTAAATTAAAAAATTAAATTAAAATAATAGCTCTACCCACTCGAACTTAATTACTAACAGAAATAAATTAGATTTCATTTGAATATTGAAATCATCTATCAATTTCCCTAATGGAGTTTTTAGTTTATGTTTTTATATTAAGACTTTAATTCGGTGCTGAAATAGTCTAAGATTTAATTTATTTTCTTGAGCGGTTTTTTCTCAGAAAAAAAACCTTTTTTAGAATTGAAAATTACTCGAGAGGCTATTGGAAATTTTGATTGATCTGAACTAATGTTTATTTTAAACCAATTTCAAAATATAATATTGAAGTATTATTTCAAATTCTTAATTACTTTGGATTATAGTACAAAATGATTAACATTCAACTGATACTTTAGCAACAATAATTAAAAATTTTCACATTATACTAAGATATAGTTTCTAAAAGGTCCAACGTATCATCTGAGTAAAACGCTCTTTCTTAGAACATAAACCATTTTTGTTCATAAACTAGTCGATTTTAATTAAAATTTATTTATAAAAATATCTTGAATAGTGAAAAATTGATCGATTAATTAAAATAAGATTAAAAATTTTAAATGAAATAATATTTATTTGAAAAATTGACAATAGAATCTTTGATTAAATAACAAAACTGTTTAGTTCCCACGTCGTCGAGCATAACAGCCAATGCATGCAAAAATACCTAGAATTCCAAGCACTAAGCCCAATATCAGTGCTATTGCATCGCCGCCGTCAAAAGCTTGAGATGATTGTACAACAAACAAGAGCATAAATGCCAATACTTGATATAATGATATGGTATCCATTTATTCTCAATATTTAAAATTCCAAAAACTTTTTTAAGTTAAATTATAAAGAAATATTTTGTCACATTAGATGAAATCACCTGCTTTTAATATCTTATCAAATTTAATTAGAAAATTAAAATACATGTGATTTATAAATTTTTGAATATTCTTTTTACTTAAACATATCATCTAAAATTTACTCTATTATTATTATTATAAAAAAAGCTACAGCAAGACTAGCTTGCGGATGTGGCCTACATGAGAGGTCGCCTATGGTAGCTCGTTGCACATAATGAGATAAAACACTGATAGAAATATACAATAAGAATTTTAGGGTAAAAAAAAAGTTAGTTAATTTTTACAAGAATAAAAAAAAACTGGAAATACATTCTAATCAGAAAAAGAAAGAAATATTTTACTGTGAATAAAAAATTGACTTCACTTTAATTTTATTAATGGCTCTATTTGTTAAAGGTATTTACCATTCGTTATTATTATTGTCGAAGATTTTCTTAAATTTAACATAAAAATCTTTAAAAATTCAAAAAAGAAAAGTAAGATATCTTTTGGTATTTAGCGAAAAATTTGGAGCAATGTGGAGCAAGTAGTAAATATTGAGAAAATTTTACTTGAAGCGTAAAGAATAAAATATGCCTGGATTTATTATACTTCTAATAAAAAATGATGTTAGTTTTGACCAAAAAGATGCCTCGCTTTGAATAATTGCAAATGTCTTCCAATATCCTTCATAATAATCGTAGATCATTATGGATCATATATTCATATTAGGCTTGGTTGATTCCATTTAATATGCATTTTTATTTTTAGAAAAAATGTGACACTAAAACAATTTTTTTTTTTTAATTAAAAGATTTATTAAAAATAAATTATTTTAAAAAATTAGTTTAATTTAGTTTTTTAATTATATTTTTGAAGTAAATAATTGATCTTTTTTAAATAACAAAAATTTCAAACGATTACTTTTTAATTATTCAAATGTTTTTTCTTTTTTTTATAGGTTTTGTCTAAAATTTTTTAATATTCGTTCAAGTCTTTAAATTTACAAGAAATAAAAGCTTTGGTAAAAATAAATTCAAATATATTGGTAAAATTTTATATTTAAAATTCGATTTTTTTTTAAATTTATTACTTGATTTCGTTATTTTTTTCCTAACTAGATTTGCTCCAAATCTAAAATTCGAAAAGTTTTATAAGTACATTTTGATTATTTTCTTTAGATTTTAAAATAAATAAAAATATATAATAAATAACCTTCATAAATTTAAAAATTAATTTACTTGATTTTTAATGATTCTTTTTTAAACTTACATTTCAGGTGGGTTGAATAAACTTAAAATTTTAGATATTTTAAAAAATTTCTAGCAGTATAATTTCTAGAAATAAGTCCGAGTATAATATCATAGACTTATTAACCTACTCTAGATGACAAAAAAAATTGTTAATTGAATTAATTTTATCTTTTTGAAATAAAAAAGTTATCTGGCATATAAAAGTGTTTATGCCAGATAACTTAATAATGAATAAAATTCAAAATGATTCACGTATTTCACAAAGCTAATTTTTTCAAACTAAATACTAAATAATATTTTAAATACAAAAAAATCAAGAAAAATTTTGAGCATAATAATAAAATAAATAAAGATGTATTTTATTATTTAAAAAAAATACATCAAATTTACAATTTAATAATATCAAATCACTTTCTGCAAATACTGTGTTTAACTATTTTATTTTATTTGAAAATAAAAAAAATTTACACACAAGGAGGCCAAGCATATGAGTTGCTAACGATATAATTATTATAATAACATAATAGTCTACCTTTGATTCGAAATTAAAAAAATTATTAAACTATTAATAAAACAGAGGTTTATTTATATAAAATTTCGTTGCCTGTTTTTCATAATTATTTCTAAATTGAAAAATAATTATCACATTCATTTATTATTTTATTTGACTTTACTGTTTATATTCTCTCTGTAAATATATTTTTGTAATAGAATTGTTTTTAATTTAAACGAAATTTAAGACTAAAAATTGATAATATTAAAATGGGTACACTTGCCGAATTCAAAAATGAAGAAATTGGTGATTTGTTGCTACGGGTAAAGTCATTTTAATCTTCAAGATAGAGTTGACAATCTAAAATCTCTTTTCTTAGGTGCAAGATGAATTAAAACATCTTAAGAACATGGTATCCCAAGATGGATCAAAAATTGACATCAAATCACTTCAAACAAGCTTAGCTAAAGCAGAACATGAAATAAAAGTGATATGTTTTATCAAAAATTATATAAATTTTAATAATTTTTAAAGCAAAAATCAGATTATTATATAAATCAGCTAAATAGTCAAGTTAAACTAATTCCTAGCTCAAAAAATAAAGATGAAGCTTTGCCAGCTACCAATTTTGGAGCTACAATTGAAAGCATATGGGATATTTCAAATAAAAATAAAAAAACAGAGAGTGCCATTAGGAGACAGCTTGAATCTCGTTCAATGTCAAACATGAATTCTAAGTAAAAAAAATTATTTTCAATGTTAATCGGTTTTTATTGTTTATTAATGCAAACCATTCTTAAAAGTAAGGAACTTTCAGAGATGGCGGTTGTCAGTAAAAAAAGTTTTGATGACGGACATGTTTTAGAAGAGGTTCAAGAGTTAAGAGGACCAAAATTTACTCCTTTTAGTCTTTCACCAGGACAACAAGTGGAATTTTTCCTTTAACTAGTTTCAAGCACTAATCGTTTTTAAATTAAAGATCAAAGCTGCACGCGATACAAAATTTCTATTCAATCCGGAAAGTTCTAAAAATCGAGAAGCCCTAAATGAAAATTACAGTATACAACTCCCACTAATCGAGAAAAAAACTTCTTTCAAAGTAAAAGATAAATAAATTAATTTATTCAAGCATCTTTATTAATTTTATTAATAAGATACAAACTCATGTTGTAACAGGAAGCACTGTCGAACATTTAGCAACTCTGCCTTTGAATTATAGAAGAAATCCAACTGTAAAAGTTTAATTTTTTTTTCATTATTTAATATTTTTAATATTTTAGCTAGTACCACCGCCAATAAGTGAAATAGAAGCAACTCGGGGTCTTTTGAGTCTTTTACAAAGAGGCCTAATTCCTGACCATGCTAAAATTTCATTCGAACAATTTCCAATAGCTACAAGATCAATTCAACCAAAGCCGAAAGAACGACAAAAAGTTCCAAACTTTAAAGATAAAAAACCTCCAACTGGTAAGTATTAATTGAGCATTTAATATAAATTCTAAATCAAAATCCATAGAGCACATTTACAAGCTTGATCCTAGTTACACTTTGAACAAAAATAAACAAAATTATCTGGGATCAAGAGAAAGTACGGAGTTTAATGAATTGAAACAATTAAAATCAGCGAAATCAAAATCAAGTTCAGCTTCAAACCGTAATTCAACTGCTAATAAATCTACCAAGGAAGCTGATCATCGTATTCTAGTACTAATTTCAAAAAATTAAACTAACATACCAGTAAAATTATTGTTTAAAAAGCGTCCACCTACGACTCCTATGAATAATTTACAACTAGAGGTCTTTGATTCTATAAAATATTCTCATAAATTTCTTATTCAAAATGGACGCGCTAGAACGGACATGTCAGAGTATTCTCAATTCAAATCAAGCTTTATATTACGATGGGGCAGCATTGTGTCAATAATTAAATACTTAGAAGATTTGTGTCAAACTTACTCAGTTCCAATGGGATATTTAGATGGTCAAAAGTAATTATAAAAGTTTTATTAATTAGTTAAATGATGTCACTTTACAACCTTTTAGGGTATTTTTGATTTTTAAAATATTGGGAATATTTGCTTTGCTTAAGATGATTTGTTGACATATTTAAGCTGATATTTTTATAAAGTAAAAAAAATTAAATTTTTTTGAATTAAAATAAATTTTTGAGGAAAATAAAATATAAAAGATTATATTTTATGAAATTATTTAATAAAGATGCATGAATAAGCATGCTTAATTTTTTGACTTCATTCGGACCTAAATTTTATCTAAAAAACAACCATTCTTTTTTTATGTATTTAAGTTTTTTTTTTTTAAATTTAAAAATTCTATATAAAAATGTATAGGAATTAAAAAAAAACTAAGGTTGTTGAATATCAAACATAATTTGATCGTATAAAATTCTTTTAAAAAAAACTAAGGATTTTTTTTAAATTAAATTGATCTATTTAAAAAAATTTAGTATCTAAGCAAATTCAAATTTATTAAATCTAAATAATATTTCAAAAATAATATTCGTTATAACGAAAATTTGCTCGTCGGCTTAAATATAACATGATTTTTTAAGTAAGAAAATAAAAATATTTTTATTTAAATAGAGTTGCTGAATTATCCAAATGTGTTGATATGGATTTGAAACCAAGTTTGGACGAATTATTAGATACTTTTATAAATAAGGAGGAAGTAGAGGACATAGTTAAATCTCCTGGTCAAGTGTTTAAACGAAAAGGTGGAGCGAATTTGGCTGCCATTCGAATCCAATCTGCATGGAGGCGTTTCCGGGATAGAAGAGCGTATTTGGCATACCGTAAAAGAAAATGGGCAGCTGGTGTTATTGCACTAACATGGTTAACTTATGTTAAAATGAGTAAAGCAAGAGAAAAATTAAGAACAACACGACAAAAACAGTTAGAAAATTTCAAAAAACGTCAGCAAGATTTTTCGCGAGATTGGCCTAGAATTAAGAATTCAAAAAGAGTTATTGTGCATATTCCGTCACTTGGATTTCCCGAAGCCATACGAGAAAAAATGAGAGATTTACAAGTTAGAGAAAATTATCAAATGCCTAGAATATGTGATATATCTGGTATTGTTTACTTTAAAATAAACTTATTCAATTGATTTTCAATGGATTAAAGATGAAAATGTGGATGTTATATATGTTTCACCAATAGCTATAACTGAAGAAACCCTTCAATATTATCTAAAATTGTTCGGACTGAAAAAAGCCATTCAAACTGGCGATTCAAAAGATGTTGTTGATTTAACTTCAAGATATAAAATTGTCATACCTGAGGCTATTAATAGTTTTCCGGTAAATTTTAAATAAAATATTATTTTCACTTTAAATTGAATATTTTATTCCGAATTTTTTTTTTTAATTTTAAATCATGTTATTGATCTAAATCAATTACAATTTTCTCAGAAAATTTTCTATTTTTTGTGCTTTTTAAGCAATTTCAGTTTGTATTAATTTCTAGTAAACATCTTTGATAATCGATCGAGTGTGATTTAATATTCAGCTATATATCATCAGAATTTAATATAACTAGATAAGTGCCCATTTCGATAAAAACATATAAGTAGAGGACATAGTTAAATCATGATTATTTGAATAGAAAAAATGAAATAAGATTTTTATAGATTTTATTTGACTCAAGTCTGATCAACTTGGGCTATTTTAATAAATATTTTTTATTAGAATTTAGAGACTAAAAATATATGTTTTATAAATTTTCTGAAAACTAGAAGAACCGATTTTTTCTGTTAAAAATATCGACGGTGTCCTTTGACATATTTTAAATGCTTTCTTTAAAATTTCGAGCTAATTTATTTAATTTTTTTAAAATAGATTTCCAATTTAAAATTAAATGCTTCAAAAACATATAAAACCTATTTTCAAATTATAAAATTTCGAATAAAAATTCTTATTTAAAATCATATTTTTAAGAAATTGTCAAGCCTTTTTTTAATCAATAGTCCAATTGCCAGAAAAGCTGTATTGTATATACTTCAAGAAAATTTAAAAAATTTTTTAAAAAAGTCAAAATAACTTCTACTGGTGCTACTCAGTTAAGAGCTCTATTTATTTTAAAGTAAAATATCTAAAAGAAATATAAAGTTTAATCTCGATTATTTATAACAAATAATTTTTGATGATTCAAAACTAAAAATATGCCAAAAATTTTTGTTCTAAGATATTTATGAATATTTAAATTAATTTGTATTTTTAAAAAGACACATAAAATGGCGCTATCGACAATTCTAAAATACAGCCCTAAATCATTAGAGAGGTAAATTAAACTGATAAAACTCTCAAGTTTTATTTAATTTTTTTCCTAGGATAAAGAATTTGATCAAAGGCAGAGATGCATATATCGTTCCGGGTATAATGAACCATGACGACCTTCATGTAGCAGACATTCTAAATATACCAATATTAGGTAATTTTGCTAAAAAAATTTCTAATGAGAAAAGTTTTATTTCAAAATTTCATTACCTAGGGTCTGAACCTCAAATTGCTAATTTGTACTCAACAAAATCAGGCTCAAAGCGAATATTTCAAAGTGCTGAAATTTCAATTCCATTTGGTGAATACGATATATATAATAAAGAACAATTGTATGAAACTTTAGCTCAAGCCATTACCGATAATTTGACTGTTCAAAGATGGCTTTTTAAGCTAGATGACGAGGTAGATGGACGCGGATCAGCATATTGTGATATAACTAATCTGTCTTGCTATCAATCGGCTTTGAAAGAGATGATAAAATTCGGAGATAAATGGACCAAACGATGGGCACATGTATCTTTTTCAATTAGTTAACTCAATAAATTTTTTTAATCAAATTTAAAGGAACCTACATATGTAAAAATATTGGAAGAAATTCCAGAATTGTTAGAGAAATACGCTCGTCCAGTAAATCCTCAAGCTTACGCTAATTGGGAAGAGTTTTTGAAAAGTTTTTTGGCACAAGGTGGTGTTTTAGAAGCTCACCCACCAAGCGATAGTATAACTTCCCTGACTGTAAGTATGCTAATAGAGCCTGATTCTACAATAAAAATACTTACGAGTGGAGACCATTTGCATGCTGAATCTCAATATTCCTGTTGGGGTTATACTTATCCACAAACATCTGCTGAACCTAGCTTAATAAACGATGCTTGTCTCAAAATAGCAAAAGCATGTAAACAACGAAATATTATAGGATTTGTAAATGTTGATTTTTTAACTTATATTGATGCGAAGACTGATGAACAAGTTCTATGGGCAGTAGATCTTAATTTGTACTATTCAAATATTATTTCATTAAGTTCGTTAATCGTTTATCTTACAAATGGAAAATTCGATCCCGAATATCATACATTTGAAGTTCAAACTAATAATGAACCTAATCAGAAAAAAAATCGAAATAAAACTCTTTCTGGGGAAGTAAGTGTAGTTAATTTTTTATTATTGGAAGTTTTCTTAAAACTCTTTTGAAAATTTTTTTTAATTTTTCTAAAGAAACTGAAAATACTGATAATAATGATCTTAATTTAAATTTTTTTTTAATTTTAATATGAAAAATAGAAAAATATTGTGAAAATTATGTTTTTTTTTTGGAAAATCTAAATTATCAATGTTTAACTATAAAAATTCTTTTAAATTGACTTTGAGCATATAAAAGAAAATTCAATTTTATTGACAAAAATTTTTTAATCAATTAATTTAAAAATGCTTAAAAAAATTTAAGAAACACTTTCTAAACGGGTTTTGATGATTTTTAATTTATTTTTATTTCTTTATAAAAAATTATTTAAGGACACTTATTTGAGGTACGCTTGTATGAGCAATAAACTTCATCATTCAAATTTGTCGGTGATACATTACAGTGTCTTTTTTCAAACTTGTCGAGCCTTAGGAATCGGATACGATATAAAAGTATGCAAATTTTAAAGTATTCAAATTTTTTAAAATTTTTTTCTAGGAGAAACAAGGCACCATTTTTACATTAATAGACAGTCTAAACCATGAAAATATGGGCATGATTACAATTACAGATAATCTTCAAATATCAATGCAACATTTCAGTCAAAATTTAGTATCGTTACATCAAGAGATTTCGTCCGAAAGTATGCAAGGAAATACCAATTTTCTAAAAGCATCACAAGAAATAAAAAACCTATTGGAATTAGTTCAAGAAGAAGAGGATGAATCTGCTTAAATTTGAGTTTTTTTTACAAAAAAAATCTTTCTAAACAAAAATTACTTTTATTTTAATTTATAGTTTTTTTTTATCAATAAAATTTTAGTAAATAGTTAGTAATTATTGAATTTAGAGAAATAAAAAAATCTTAATAAATTAATTTTAACATTGAAATTTGCTAAAGTCAAATAAAAAAAATTATTTGAGATGAGAATTTTATGATATATGTCTTGTGAAAATAGTATTAATAAATAATGATGATCTATGGGTATATTTTTTTTGTTATTTTTTAAGATAACTATTATTTAATTAAATGATTAAAATTTTTCAAAATATGATATTATTTTTAACCGTAAAAAATAAACGAAACCGAATCTTTATTCTTTTATGACAACGCAAATCATGAAGCAATAAAAAAATAAAACATCAGATCATTGACCCTGACTACAAATAGGCCGGTTTTTGGCCTAACTTATTATAAATAACTCTAATTTTTTTTTTTTAAAATAATTTAAGTTAAGAAAAACACTAGAAATTTTTCAAGAAGTTTTAAAAATCAAAATCTGGGCTATTCGCCGCACGTAAAACAAGCTTACACTGTTTACAAAACTTATTAACCAATAACCTAAAAAAGCAAAAAAGAATAAATATTATCAATATTTTGTTATTTATTGTTTTAGCTATCTAGCCTAAGTATTGGATGCGATTATTTAATTGTCCCGGATTAGAAAAACATTAATGTAAATAATCTAAGGGCTGAGTGAATAAATAGCAACCGAAGTCTAAGCTAAAATTATCCTAAACTAAATATAGAATTCAATTTGAATAATTGTTTTTCCATATAGATTTTAACTCTTAAGATTCATTAAAACAAATTTATCAAAAATTAATGTAAATATTGAAGTGAGGCGAGGCCTTTCGTTTGCAACAATTCGATACTTCATTACTTCTCTAATCAAATAAATATTTTGGAGCAAATAAAAAATATGTTTTTTTTTTAGGTTTTGGTTGTAAATTTTTTGTGATTAGTTTTTCAAATTTTTTCTATATCTTAATTGGAATATTTTTCTCAATCGATAATTGATCAATAAATATATATTTTATCTATGATTGAATAGCAAAAAATGAACATAACTTTGACAAATGGTACAAATGACACAACCGCTAATGCATTAAATAAAACTTGGACTACAATTTTGATAAATGCAACAAGTAAATCGATTATCAGAAAAAGTCATGTACCATTAGTATTTTTAACAAATAGTTCTTTAACAACTAACTCAAGTTTATTGTCACGACTAAAATTGACTAATCATACAAAATTTTACAATCAATCGACCGCATTTATTCATGGTTTTAGACAAAACTTAAAAAATTTATGCAATTGTGAACGTTCAATGCCTTTTTCGAATAAAATCTACACTCAAAATGAAAATATTTGGAAATTGGCATTTTTTGCTTTAGCCTTTATAGTTGGTCTAGTTTCAATGATGCTTATTCTTACGTTTTCTACAAAAATTTTATTGTAAGATTTGATTAGTTATCTAAAATTAAATAGTTTTGCTTCTTTTATTTTTTAAATTAACTCTGTCAATATTTTTAGAGGGTATTAGTATATTAGAGTTAAAGATGCAATAATCATCTTGATAAAAAAATTAAAAAATAATTTTTAGAATTTTTTTCAAATCTTTAAAACTTCTCAGATTGTAATTTATACTTAGGAATCTTTTTTAAATTATTTAAAAATCAACTTCCAAAATGTTAACAGTGAAATTAATAAAATTTTTATTTTTTATAAAATAATGAGCCTTTTATTTTTCTTTTATTGTTTTATTTTTTGCTAAGCAAAATTAGACAATATGACTGAAAAAAAAAATATTTTAATGATTAAAGCTACATATCTACGTTTCTATGTAAAAATAGATAAAAACCAGATAATCTTTCTTTATCTTGTAGAATTTTTTAGCTTTTAAACTAAGTTAACAATTTAATTGATACATTTTTTCCTAAATTTGGTTGAAAATTAATTTGGAATTTTGGTTAATCTATTTTCTGGCATTCTAATTCATTTTATAAAAACAAAAATTAAAAAAATTACCTTTTAAGGAATCGGTTTAACAAAAAAACTGACTACAAGCAAAATAAGGCTCACGTATCAAAAAAATCACGGAAGGTATCATCTATTTCATTATTGGATTTCGATACCGAGCTCACATCTAATTATGCAGCCACTATACCAAAAAGAAAAAAGCGTTCGTTTTCATCACCTTCATCTGCAAGTCTAGTCAAGGACAAGTTAAAAACAGAACACTCAAGTGATTCAACAATCTATTCATCACAAAATTTGGTCAATAACTATATAAAAAACCCTCTTGCAACATCTATTTCCAATAAACAACAAAGCTATATTTATGGAATCGCTAATAAAGCATTCGAAGATGATATAGACAAAACTAGTCGATGTGAAAAAATCGCCTCATTTAGAAGTCAAAACGTTCCATCATCTTTTAAGCCATTTACGGAAAATAAAAAAACAAACAATGCTAAATCATGTCAGACGGAAGGTACAGAAAAAAATGATAAAGTAAACGAACCAGAAACATATATGCAGCCATGGAAATTGACAGGAATTGTTGATGAATATGAAGCTTTGGAAATAAATCCAATAATTGAATCAGAAGCTCTGAGTCCTGCAACCACTTTTTCTGAATGTTTAAGTGAAAGACAAAACGACTTAAACTTTTCTGTTTTTAACAATCCATCAAATAAAATAAGAGACTTTAATTTAATGTGTATGAACAATAATGAGCTTATTTCCAAAAGTAGTAAAATAACTCAGGAATTAGAAAAAAAATTAAAAGAAAGAAGACTAATGATGGAGAGTAAAAGCGATAAATTTAATCAAAAATCATTTGAAAAAAATGATAAAGAAATCAGCCCGACTGTTTCTCTTAGCGCATTGGAAAAAAGAATACAAAATTGGCAAAACGAATTGAATTCAAAGCTAAGTAAAAAGACAAGTATAAATTCAAGTTCTGGATGTGTTTGCCCATGTCACTCGCATAGCTGTAATATGAGAAATTCATTTCGAGACTGTGCAGGAAGACTGCATTTTGAAAAAGAGGGAAAGGACATTTTGCATAAGACTTCAGCGCAAAATAGACAAATTGCCAAGGCCAAAGACAGAGAAAAATTTGAGTCAAATGTAAAGTCCAAAAAAGCAAAAATTGTTATTGACAATGCATCTAGTTTACCCACAAAACGAGAATCTCTAAGAGCTCTTATGGAGACTAAGACTGTAACACAAAATAAACAAAAAGAAGTACTCGAAATGCATTTGAATACATTAATAAGTTCTAGAGGTCATCATATAACATAACTAAATAGTCTAGATAATTAAATGTTAACAATTAATTCAATCAAAAATTTAAAATAATAGCAATTTTTTTATTTTTATACGTTAAATAAAAATACCTTGTGGTTCGATTTTTAATATCTTATTAATATTCGGAATAAAAAAATATATTTAAGCATAATTTTTGTAAAAATTTAAAAATTGAACTAACAAAATTTTTTTTTTATACCAGAAGACCCATCTTTTAACCTTTAATACTCCAAAGTTTAAAAAACTTCCAAAATAAAAAAAAATAATTATTGAAATTTAATTTTTAAGTATATTTTCAACAAAAATAAAAGAAAAATGTCAAGAACAACATCATCTGATGTTAATTTTTAAAATCAAAAATTTGAAAATTGACAATTTTTTTATCAATTTTTCTTAATCATTTTTTCAAATTTAATTTTTTTTTTATAATAAAATTAATTTTATAGTAGAAAAAAAATTTTAAAAACAAAAATTAACACCGCGTGTTATTATTCTTTTCATCTTGTAAAGAACAAAATCAATTAGGTTCACTAGACTAATGGAATTTATGTCAACTTTTATAATCTTTCGATGAATTAAATTGACTTTAAAATTAAGAAAAAATAACATTTAATAAGACATTTTATTTTCTAACAAGTATTTTTTTTAAATATCTAAAATTCAAATTTTAAAATAAAATTTTTATGTTAAATTTCTAAAATAAAATTTAAAATGGCTTCAAATATCGAAAATATTGAAGTAAGATAACTTATCTTGATTAAGATTTTTTTAATCATTTAAAGAATATGAAAGATTTTGTAAAAGAAACACTCACCGCTTGTACTTACTTAGGGGTTACTTGTGAGGAATATTTGTTTAAATGTAAATCAATTATAACTTTTATTTTTTTTTCAAATCTTAATCTTTTTTTTAGTCGAAGATGTGTATAAAGATACCTATGCTGACAATATTCTCAAACTGGAAGCAATCCTCATTGAAAAATTTCCTCAATTGACAAAAAAAGAACGAATTAAATTATTTGAAATGTTTTTTGAAAGCTTTTCTGATATTGTTAAAACCGAGGCTGATTGCTTGCAAGTATAATTTATGACCAACTATTAAATATTTGATTTAATTAATATATTAAATTTGGTAGGAATATTTAACTTTATCAATTTTCCGAATACCTAGAGAAATAATTTTACCAGAAGATGCTTATCTTCAGAATTCAATTGATAATTATTCGCAAGAAGAAGATATAGAACTAAGCAAAAAACTAGAAACAGCACAAAAAAGTCTTATAGAGGTAATAATTAAATTTTTAAGTGAAAAAAAAAAATTTAAAATTTTACTTTTGTCCAAAGAAAAGAGCTTATATAAAAAATCTAAAAGAACGTATTGCTAGATTTGATTTGTGTTCCAGCATTTTTGAATAAATGGCTACTATTTTTAATTGTATATGTTAAAAATTTATAAAATTTAAACAATTTATTATTTTTTTTAATATTAAAATAAAAATTTGTGAATAAAATAAAATAATCAACTATTTTGCTCAGTATTAATAAAATTGAAAATCAATTCAGCCGCCACAGAATTTCCTTTATAATTTCTTGAAATTTTGGATATTTCTTTAGCTTTTATTGAAAAAGAATGGTCTTGAAAAATTTTCAAGATAGCATTTTGTAAATTATTTGTAGTAATGCTTAATGCATCAAGATGGATACCAAGCTTTAGCTCATTACACATTATATGAGCTAAAATTGGTTGATCAGCTTTAATGGGTATTCCAATTATTGGTACTCCATAATGAATGGCTTCACTTGAACTGTTCATTCCGCAGTGAGTAATGAATAATTTGGCTCTTTTTAATAATTCAATTTGTGGTACAAAGGCTATTAGTATTATATTTTCAGGAACTTGAAATCCTTGGTCTATTCGTTTTTGATAAATATTTAAATTATCATTTCCGACTGCTAAAACAACTTTCAAATTTTTCAATACCTCATTTAATTGTTTAATGGTTTCGATTACACAATCAAAAACAAATATATTATTATTAAAAACAGTGCCCAAAGAAACAAAAATTAGATTAAATCTTGTTTCAATATTTTGATAATTTGGATTGATTGGTTCGATTATTTCTAAAATTTCTTTTAATCTAGAATTTATTGGATTTTTATTTTGATAGTTTTCACTTGCACAATTTCCCACAAATTTAAAAGCTGGACTCAAAGACTCTTTAAAAGGCTGGATTTCTGGTATAAAAGTGACTATATTTAATTTTGACTGAAAATTTCCGCATATCTCATAAGGATCAAAGCAATCGATTCCAAAATGATTGCTGAATTTCTTTTGCTTAAGAATTAACAAATATTTCCTAAATCTGAAATAGATTCCAGTTGGCTGAAGCATATATTTTTTGTATTCTTGCTTGTCGGAAAATATTTGAAAACTTGGAAAAGATGTGAAAATTTGAACCGATGGTGGCACTGGTAGAGATGTTTTTTTTTCTCTAAAATTTTTCTCCATTACTTTAAGTAAATATTTTGCTGGCATCGATAATTGATCAAATATTATTAAATCTGGTCTATCAGTTTCAATGTCTTTAATCAAACAGGGTATTTCATTATATGATAAATTAATAAGATTGGTAAACAAGGGTATATCATTTGTAAACGGATCTTCTTTGAGAGACTTTAAAGCTGCATTTCCATCTTCGTAAAATTTATATTCTCTGAACTCTGCACCTGTTGACTCTATCAAGTCTTTTTGATTATGTCTTCCATAAAAAATTACGTCACAATTTCTTTTCTGCACAAGCTCTTTAACTATTCCATTTACCGGGTTTATATGACCTATTTCAGGTAAAACTAGCACAAAAATTTTCATTTTATTTTAAATAAAAATTTATCTAAAAAAAAATAAACAGTTAAATTATAATTTATGAAGTAAATTATTTTTTATTCAAGTTACAAAACTTTATTTTTAGATTAAGTAAAACAAAATATACTCTATAAAGACAAGGCTTAATTGACTAAAATTCTGACTAAATTTCAGACTTTTGAATTATAATTCATTTTTTAAAATTAAAAACTTTAGTACATATTTTATTTTTATATCAGTTCTATTATAAAAATCAAGTATAAAAATGATTTGACAAAATTTTCAAAAACTTCAATGACGATGAAAAAACTGTCAACATTTTTATTTTTAAAATGTTAAAATTTAAAAACATTATAATTTTCCATTAAATTATTCAAATCATTTTTACTCTTGATTATTACATTAGAACAAATATAGAAATAAAAGCATTTTTCGAAAATAAAAACTCAGGGTAAAAATGATTTGACAAAATTTTTCAAAAACTTCAATGACGATGAAAAAACTGTCAACATTTTTATTTTTAAAATGTCAAAATTTAAAAAACAAAATAATTTTCCATTAAATTATTCATATCATAGAAAAAAAATTTAAAATATTTTTTAAGTAAAATGAAATTTAATCTTTTATGTTTTTTTTTTCAAATTTTGAGCTTTTTTATATTGCTCTTTAAATTGATTTAAAATTAAATTTTTTTATGCTTAGTTGAACTTTTGCTTCATATTTTATAAAAAAAAGTCTAAAATTGTCGGTGAAGCTTTATTCTTTATAATTCAATTAGAATAAAAAAAACATAACAGTTCATTAAATGTCACATATAAAAACATTTATATTAATCATACTAATTTTTTAATTATTTATTTTATCAATTAGATAATTTATGAAAAGGGTTAAAATAAATACTGCAAGATCAAAATTAACTTAGATTAAATTAGAGTAAAAATTATAAATATAAAAAATTGTACTAGGCTGGATGTACTAAGCATAAAAATATTTTAAATAGAAGAGTGGGTGGAAATTAATCTTTTACATTTGAAAAAAAAAATCATAAGAATAGTATACATGGCTAAAAAATTTTAATTATAAAAAAACTTTATTATAAAAATATTATAAAATAATTTCAGTATTATAAATATAAAATTAATATTAAATTAATTGCTCAATTATATATTTTTCAAAAGGACATCTACATATTGGACAGTTCGATAGACGCTTAGTGCATTCTTCACAAAATGTTCGGTGTTGACATGGTTGAATTATTACATTAGATTTATTTTCACAACAAATCGAGCATGCATTGTCATCTATTTTAGTTGAACGTAATTTTTCCAGTTTTAAACGCCTTTTAACGCAAAAAGAAAGAGTTAACAACTAAAAATTAATTTTTTTTCAATTACTTTGGTAAAACAAATTTATTAGATTCATCAATATATCCATAATTGTTGAAGCATTTAAAAGGTCTGTTTGGAGGATACTTAAAAGGCTCCATCCCAAAATTGAAAATAATGTGCTGAAATGACATTAGACTAGCCGAAGGAAAAATTCCTTTTCTAAGCAAATTTATAAAATAGAAAGCTAGTTGGAAAAAACAAATATCAGTTGCTTACGAAACTTTACGGAACATGTCCGTATGAGAAGGACTAATCTGAACACCATTTAGATAAAATATGACTTCTTTTTCATCTATGTTTAGTAGTAATCCTACGATATCGCCTTGTTTCCATGTGTGCTCCAAATTTATCGGATATGGATCGGCATTATACCAAATAAAATTCCTGCAACCATCAAATCCAACTGAAAATTGATCATCACCAATTCCAAAGCCTTGCTGTTATGTCAAACAATTTTATTCAAAAATAATTTTAAAATAAATATAAAATAAAATTTTACATCATTTAAAAATGTCGCTGACTTTGTCGCAAAACCTATTTGCATTATTCCATTTGTTAAAAGAGTTACTTCATAGTACCAGCATGAATCATCAACTTGAATGGTGCTTCGCACTGACTCAAATGAAAGAGCATCATTTCTTGCCTTAACTTTCCTAATTTCAATGAAGTTTAGAATTTTTTATTTTTACTTCCAATCCATCAGGTGAGATTTTCAAATTTTCACTAGTATCTTCGTCATTTAACCTTACATTTAGATTCAAGCATTCATATTTTGTAAAACCATAAACATGTTCATCCGATGTAACTTTAAAAAAAAAAGACTAACCGAAGGAAAAACACCAAATAAAAATTACAAAAATTATCCATTAAATACTGAGCGATAAAACCAATTTGATGCTTGAGACAATCGGTGCTTTTAATCCATGATGAAAGCAATTCCAAAGGATTATCATCTTTGCGTAACTTTTCCAACAATAAAAACTTACTTTTTGCTAAGAAATTTTATTAAAAAATTTTTAGTTTATTAAAAAAATCTTACAAGATTTAGAGTAGTTTTCCAATGCAACCAGTGCGAATATCATAACACTAAGCTTTTTCTTAAAATTTTTTTTTAAATTAAAGCAAAAAATTCTTCTTTACTACTTTATTTCTAGGTGATAAATCTGTCACATTTTGGAGATAGATGTTATGACGCTTAAAAAATTAATTAAAAAAAAATTTTTAAAAACTAAATAATAACTTACCAAACAATTTAAAACAAAATCAGCACTTTCTTTTACAATCAAGTCAGCGATATTAGTTCCTATTAAAAAAACTTTTATTTTTTTAAGAATTATTTAGTCAAATATTTAAAACCAGCTATTTTTTCACTCAAACAACTAAAAACAACTAGAATATTTCGATTAATTTTATCAGTATATTTATTATCATTTAATTTTAAAATGTCTAATAACATCATCACTTGATCCTAAATATAAGAAAATGAATTAATTTTTTCATCTAATTTAATAGATAAAGATTTACTTTTGATGGCAATGGGGTTTCTTCGACAAATATTGAAATTACTGAAGGACCTAGTTGATCGTCAAAACAAATTTTATCAATTAATCTTATCATAATACTAATCCAGACAGTTTCGTTTTTGGAAACCTCTTGAAGACGAATTATATCTTCAGGATTTTGGCTGTTACTTAATTTTTAAATAAACTTGGAAATTGAATTTTTTTTAAATTTCTAAATTTTACTCTTTCATTAAAATAGATTTCACAACAGGAAGCATTTCTTTAATAAAATTATCGAATTGCTTTGTGTTATTCTTGTTTTCAATTTTTGGATATACATGATTTAGTGATCTTTTAGCTGTAGAACTATCAGGTGAGTGTGTATTCGAGGATGAAGTGTTAAGTAATGAACGACTACTAGAAGGACTAGTTTCAGGAGAATATGAAGAGTTCATTTTTTCAAAATGCTTTCCATTGCATTGACCTAAATATTTTGAAATCGAACAAGCACCCATTGTTCAAATTTAGCTAGTAAAATTTCATTCCGTTTAATTAAATGATAATATAAGAATTAGAAATATTTTGTGTATGTGCAAACTTTATTGAATACAAAATGAACTAGACAAGTTATTTGGTTTTTGCTAACAAGTTCAACTTTAAGAATGAATCGAATATCCAAATTCTTAACATAGAATTTAAATATTTATATGAAAGGAAATTTGAAACAAGACTCGGATTCTCTTTAATAACAAATAGACTTTAGTTAATCTTTTGTTATTTTAAATTGAATGAAATCTTTGACTTTTAGTTAAATTCCAAAAAAAAATAATTTCTTGTTTTTTTTTAAACTTTTAACTTAATTTAAAATAAAAGGATATCATTTAAAGAAGGATTATTCTTAAAGTTTATTAATATAAAAAACTAAGAATTTAAAAAACTAAGGTTAAGCTTATTTGATTTAAATTATTTTTAAAATTAATAATAATCCTATCTAATTTTAGAGTCGATTAATTTAATAATAATAAACCAAATTATTTTAATAGATTTAAAATTTACTAAAATTAGCCCAAAAAAAAAAAATCAATTTGCTATTTTTGAACTAAAATAGAGTATTTAAAATTAAAAAAAATTAAAATATTACTTCAAGCAAGAATGAAAATTATTTTGATCATATTCGTTTTGACTGCTGTTTTTCTAATTCAATCATCATTTTCTATAAAGCTTTATGGATTTAATAAAAAATTTGATGGCATTTCAAAACCCGAAGAATATCTATCTTTAAATTCACAAGAAGTAAATAAAGAGCTGGTGATAAATTCAGGAAGCGACAATAAAGCGCAGTCGGTATCAAATGAAAATTCTAGCCTAATTGACACAATTACAATTTCACTCAGAAGAAAAAATATTCCAACAATAAGCATTCTTATTGATATATCTGAATAAAAATTTATCTTTTCGTTGTATTTATTTTAATCTTTAAAAAACATCTTTAAATTTAGTTTAATAAATCTATATTATAATTAAAAAATTTCTTCTCATGAACCACCTGAGAAATTAAATTATGAAAAGAAAATGGTCTTTTAGAATCTGAATATATTTTTAATGTTGATAAATTATTTAAAAATTATTGTTCATTCATTTTTTGTCTATTAAAGTAATCTGATAATTATTGATTTAAAAAAATTAGTCATTAAAAAATTTCATCTACCATATTCAAATGTTTTACTAGTTTAATCAAATTAATTAAATTAAAGAAATTTAATTATGGTTAAAATTCAAGTATTAGTGTTTTAAAAATCAGCTAGAAAAAAAATTGAGCAAAAATTAATAAGAAAGAATATAGAACAAAAAATAAACAACTAAAATCATTCTCTAAAATTTATTAAAATAGTTTGTCTTTAAAAAAATTGTTTAAAAAAATCAAACAATCCTGAAACATAGAATAAAAAGAGATCAAATTGACTTTCACATTTTAAAAAGTCTTTGGCATAAAATAGAAATAATTATTCGAAATAAAAAAAAAAAGAAAAAAAAAGAAAAAAAAAGAAACCATTCCTCTATTAAAGACAAGTTTCGTTTCTGAACGGATTTTGTAAAAACAAAAATCAAAAATCTAAAAAAAATTTAAAAATAGCTTTATTTTAATTATGAAGACATGAAAAGTGTACTGCGTTGATTTTCGAATGTTTATTTATTGTTCTCTTCTAACACTTCGTTTACTTTTTTTATTAGTAATGGTAATAAATCCGTCGTCGCCATCAACATCCTGCAACGACTCGTTTGACGATTGGTTCGACTCGGTTCGCTTGTTTTCTTTTTCAATTAAAATGATTGAATCAGTAAGCGAAGTTTGCTTAAGCGTCTGCTTTGGATTTTTTGCTTCTAGAGTATCCACAATAGCTTCCTGAATAACATTTGTCAAATTTTGACTCGGTTTAGTCTTTTTGGTCTTTGATTTTTCAATTGGCTTGACTTCTGGAACCACAGGCACAATTTGAGGAACCACTTCAGGAAGTGTTTGACTTTCCTTTTTTACTTTTTTTTGGTCTTTTTTACTCTTATGATTAGCAGTTACCCAATCATCCTCTTTATCTTTAGTTTCAGTACGCTGTATAACAGAGTCTGTTAATAACTCGCTGGGCTGTTTAGAACCAATAACCAATTGGTTACTGTTCAAATCTTCAGCCTTGGGATTTTCCTTGGGCTTCACTGGCTCATTATCAGTAGTTTGTACAACTACTTTTTGCTTCTTTTGAGCTCTCTTATCAACAACCGTAGTCCATTCAGAACTATCCAAAGGTTCTTCAGTTTTTAACACAACTTTTTCAGTTGTGTCTTTTTTTGTCTCTTTTTTTACTTGTTTTTTAGTGGGCTTGACTTCTGCTATTTTTTTAGGAGACTCAGGGTCCTTTTTTTGAGCCTTGGAAGGCTCTGATGACTGAACAGCATTCGTAGTTTGAGTTGGTTGAGATTCAGGCTTTTTCTTTGTCTTTTGCTCTTTTTGTTTGGTTCTTGTCCGTTTAGGAGCGGTTTCTTCTTCGAATTTTTCGGGTTCTGGCTTTTTGAATCCAACGAGGTAAGTAACTAGGGCGACAATGCCTAAAATAGAGGTAAAAACAACAGCTATAAAATACTCAGATTGAAAAATAGAACTCATTTTTTCAAGTCTAAATAAAAATTAGATTTATGTTTTATTTTAATTTTTTAAATGCATACGCAAAAGTTATCCTTGACCAAAATTTTCTAAATTGATGACGAAAATTTTTGTTTTCAAACAAAATTTAAAGAGTTAAGCTATTAAAATAGAAAAAAAAAAGAAACTCTTATCTTATCGTTCAGGGTAGTTCATAAAAACATTATAGCTGCTTTAATTTTTGCATATGGTTTTAAATGTCATTAATTTAAAAACTAGAGTGATGACGTTTAAAATTTTTAAATTCAAGTGTGCAACTATATTTGAAGCTTTTTTTGCTCAATTTAAAGAAAAATTATTTTTCTCAAGCTTTATGACCATTTTGTTTAGTTGAGCAAGCTATTAGTTTGAGAAACAAACGCTATACCAAATTTATGTTAATTATTTTGCTTAGAAAATTAATTACGGATTTTTTAATTATAATTTTTTTTGCCCAACATTGTCCGAATGGACGAAAGAAATAGTCTTAACTTATGACGATTGTGCATGCTTGGAAATAGACTGTTATTTCTAAATTTTCCTCACATTTTCATGAAATTTAATATACTCGTATATAAAAATTAAGACTATGTTTATTTTCCGATTATTTTAAAATAAAAAAATTTGACTTTTTATTTAACATAAATTATCTTTTAAGCTTTTAGATATATCTTTTGGTATGAATAAAGCTATTTTCAATATCATATGAGTTTTAAATCGAAAATATCTTAAAACATAAAAGTTTTTCAACATGAATTTAAAAATTGGTAAAAAATCAAATCTAAACTTAAAATATGTCACATTATGTCTGAACGCGCAATTCGATAAAAATTGCGAATTTCTTTTCAAGTAAAAATATTAGCTAATTTTGTGCATTTGAAAAAACAGGTGCCTTATTAAATTAGCTTGTGTCTTATTGTTAAAAAAATCAAAATTAATTCTTTTAAAATTTATTAAAAAATACCAAAAAATGCAGATTAATAAAAAATATTTGTTTCAATTAGAGCTACTTTTTGGGCATATTTTAGGTTATTTCTTGGACACATAATTTACACTTTCGTTCATCCATGTGGTGAAGACTAGATCATTGAATATTGAAAACAAATTGAATAAATGAAATTACAGAGAATATTTTTAAGTCTAAAGGAAAAAATATTGACAAAAATTTTTAATATTTTTAATTATTTACTAACTTGTTTGTGCCTTATCTTTTTGGTAGTACTAAAAAAAAGGAAATACGATAAATTAAATTCAAACTAAAGAATAAATCTTTTTTTTAGAAAAAGGAATTTTATAACTCTTTAGATGAAAATAATTCTTTTTACGATCATTTTTTAAATAACGTTGAGGTTATGAACCTCTGCACTGTGAAAATCAAGTGTTGGCTACCACAGACAGCTAGAAATACTAATTTCTACCACTCATGTTCATATATTAGAATTTTTTCTATTTTGAAAATTAATATTATATTAAAAAACTCTAAAAATTAATTAATTCATACTTTCATATCTCCTGCAAAAAAAGAGCTGTTGGAAGAACTTAGGACTTTGGCTGACAACAAATTTTCTCTAAATAAAATATTTTAGCATAATTTAATTAAAAAACTTAGAAAAATCATTAATTTTGGTGTTGAAAAAGAATATCTCAAATAACCCTTTTAAGGTGATGGTGATGACATCCCTGAAATTATACAATTATTAGGCAAAGTGTCATATGGATCTGCACAAAAACTTGCTAAATCGACTAGAACAAGCATAAACAAAGTGGCACATCAGTATTTCGGTATTTTTCAAAAAATTTTATTCATCAGTAAATTATTTTTATCTAAGATACTCTCCTATTATTTGATAATTTTTATTTAAAAAATTTAAATTTAGATTTTTTGAAAAAAATTATCCAAATTACCCAGTCAAATCAATAAATAAAAAGCCTTTCAACCAACTAAAGAAATTACTCAATAACTGATCTGGGATCAGTAAACGACTTATTGCTTTCTTATCTCTATTCATGACAACAAGCTTTGGAAAATAAATTGGTTAATTTTGAAGCAAGATTGAACTTTTTTAGCAAAAAGATAGCTTATCTATGGATTGGTCAAAACAAAGACATTATAAATATTTGATGATTTTGAAAGAGATGAATGATCAAGATGGGTTTAAAATTATTTTTTTTCATTTTATATTACTAAGACAAATTTTAGAACTACTTGATACATTGTCATGGAAATAAATTGCTGGTATATTCTAAAGATTAATTAAGTTCTCCTAAAACCCAAGTTTGAACTAGGACCAGAAAATAGGAAATAAATAAAAAAAAAATGAATCAAAAACAGCAGAATGTACCGAACAAAGTAACACAACCGGTTGAGAATAAAAGTAAATTATTGAAAAATTTTAAAGGTAATTGGAAATCAATCTTCTTCAACCTCAACTAGTCAAACATCAGCTGCCAGCTCAGGATCAACTTTTAGTGTTTTCTATCAACAAATGATTACAAACAACTCAAATATTATCATACCTTTCTCAAAACCATTACGTCGCGGTACTACTGATCGCCAAATAAAATTTCGCTGTTTCCTTCAAAATACAATGCTTGATGTTCTGAAAAGTCGAGGATGGCTTGAAGTGACTGAGTAATTTAAAAAGCTAAAGAAAAATATAAAAAATTTATTATGTTTAATTTAGCCCAAACGATGATTGGGATTTCTATTGGGTTGATGTTGGCTCTATGAAAGAGCTGTTCGATCAAGGCTATTTTGAAGAACATATGCGAATAAATCACTTCCGAAACCACTATGAATTGACTCGTAAAGATTTAATGGTTAAAAATTTAAAGCGATTTAAACGACAATATGATAGAGAACAAAATAAGCTTGAATCTCTAAAATGGGACTTTTTTCCAACAACTTTTGTACTTCCGGTATTTTTTTATAATATTTTTTTAAATCTTTATTTTAAGAATCTTTGAACTTGAACTTCAAATAGTTAAAAGAGACAGAATGTTTATATTTTTTTTTCATGTTTTAATATACATTACGTAATTTTTCAGAAACTTCTTCGAAAATATTTAAACTTAAAAAATTTAAAATAGAAATTTCCTGAAATTGCATAAAAAAATATAAAATTTGAAAATGTTAAAATGAAAAATTTTTTACATTTTGTTTGTAAAAATTAAAAAAAATTCTTTAATACATAGAATATTTATTCTAATAAAAATGCGAAGTATAACTTGTAAATTCGTTATAATATTTCAGTTACTAATTAATAATTAGTGAAAAAATGATCAAAAATAATAAAATAATTTTTAAATAAAAAACTTCCCCCTCTATTTTAAAATATGGTATCATGCTGCATTTAGAAATTAATTAAATTTTTACATTAATGATTGAATTAAAACTTTAAATTATTAAAAATTAAAGTTTTAATTCTGTGAAAAATCTCAGATATTCCGAACATTAATGTGTTTATGGATAGGAGCAAAAAGATTTTTCAATTTTTTTAATTGTAATTAGAAAAATACAGAATACATAATAATAAGATAAATTGTTTAATTAGAATAAATAAAATTAAAAATTTACTCTTAGAAATTTACTATGATTTTTTTCTTAAAGTCCGAATACCATATGTTTGTTGAAGAATTTAAACGAAAACCAGGAACAATTTGGATTATGAAACCCGCTGGTCGTGCTCAAGGAAAAGGAATATTTTTGTTTATTGATCTAAAAGATATAACCGATTGGAAAAAAGTAAATAAATCAAAAATTTTTTTTCTGTAAATTGAATTAAAATCATTTTCTAGGGTGAAAATAAAAATACAGAAAAACTAAATGATCCATCAAAAGATCCACCAGAAATTTATGTTGTTCAAAGGTATTTATCCAATCCTTATCTGATAGGAGGTAAAAAATTTGACATGAGAATCTATGTACTTGTAACATCGGTATTTAAAAGACAATAAAATTATTTTAAAATGCACTAAATTTTTTTCAAAGTTTAATCCACTTAAAGCATATCTTTATAGAGAAGGTTTCGCTCGTTTATCTGGAACGAGATTTTCTTTGAACAGTATTGGAGACACTTGTAAATTAATTTAAAAAATTAAAAATTTTATTTATTTTTTAAATTTATTTATAACCTTAGATGTTCATATCACAAATAATGCTATACAAAAACAAGCGCCGAATTACGACCCAGACAAAGGCGCCAAATGGTCGATACAAAATTTAAGACAATATCTAGTAGCAAAACATGGACTAGAAGAAGTTGAAACAATGTTCAGATTAATGGATGATATATTCATAAAAAGTCTTCAAAGTGTTCAAAAAACAATTATAAATGATAAGCATTGTTTCGAACTTTATGGCTATGACATTCTTTTAGATTCCGATTTAAAACCGTAATAATTTTAGGTATTGACTAAAATATTTGTCTACAATAATTTTTATTTTAGCTGGTTAATTGAAATTAATGCCTCTCCTGCATTAACTGCCAGTAGTCAAGAAGATTATGAGTTAAAATTTCGTTTATTAGATGATACACTAACTATAGTTGACATGGAGAATAGGTAATTTTTTGTGATTTGAATTTTTTTATTTAAATAGAGCAATAAGATTGACTGGAAAAGAAAAAAGAGTTGGAGGCTTTGATTTAATATGGAATGATGGTCCAGTAATAATTGAAGATTGTAATACAGAACAATCAAGACTAAATAGCTTTTTAGGTAATTATCAAAATCTACAAATTTTAATCATGATTATGTTTTTAACTAAAGGATGCTATAATGATAGAGAAGAACAGCTTAAAAAACTTTACCGACAAATTCTTTTAAACCGTAAATCTCAGAAAACCGAACAAAATTAAATTGTAGATTATTAAATTTATCTTTATAAAGAAATAAATTTCTAAAATATTTTATTATTTTATTTTAAAAAACATATTATTTATTTCAATTTTTTTCAAATAAAGTTGATAGAAAACTCAAGTTAGAACGATTAAATTTTTAAAATATTTATTACCAAAATAACTTGATTCTATTTCTGAATAATTCGGTAACTGGGATTTCTTTTTTATCTCAATCTATATTTATACTAGTGTTTTTTTTTTTAATTAACTTGGTTCTATTTTTGTTTTTAATAATTTTAAAAAATGAATGCCGTTATAAAACAAGCTGGTCTTTTGAAAAAAATAATAGAGGCAATAAAAGATTTGATTTTGGAGGCTAGTTTAGATTGTGATGAAAATGGAATTTATCTACAAGCGATGGATTCCTCTCACGTTTCGTTAGTAACTTTTTTTCTCAAATCAAATTTATTCGAAAAATACAATTGCGAAAAAAACTTATCGCTTGGCATTAATATTCTTTCAATGGCTAAAATTCTTAAATGTGGCCTAAATGATGATACTTTAGTTTTAAATACCGACGATCCAGCCGATGTATTAAATTTTCGATTCGAATCCAAACATAGTCATAAACTAAGCAATTTCGAATTAAGACTTATGAATTTGGACATTGAGCGGCTCTCGATTCCAGATGCCGACTATTCATGTATAATTGAAATGGCTTGTGCAGAATTTAGTAAAGTTTGTCATGATTTATTTACTATTGGCGATTCAATTACAATATCGTGTAGTAAAAAAGGAGTTAACTTTATAACTGATGGTGATCTTGGGACTGGAAATATTCGCTTAAAACTGGGAACAAAAATTGAAGGAAATGGAGAAGACGCTTATGCTATAAAAATTGACATCACAAAGCCTTTAAGTTTAACTTTTTCTCTTAGATATCTGATTTATTTTACTAAAGCATCAACTTTATCTGAAACAGCAATGCTCTATATGGGCGAAGAAGTGCCTTTAAGTATGAAATTAATTGTTTTTAAAATTTTTTTAAATGATTGATTTTTTTAGTGGTTGAATACAAAATTCTATATAGCATTGATCAAGAAGCAGGCTTTTTAAGATATTATCTTGCGCCCAAAGTAAATGAAGAATAAAATATGACATTTTTATTTAAAATATATCAAAAAAAAAAGATAAACTCAAGTCAAAAGACTTTTAAAGATAGTGAAAAAAAATATAAGAAAAATGATAAAGCTTTCACAAATTTAAAAATAAATGTCAAAAAGCCAAAGGTATTATGTATTTTTATTCTCTTCATAAAAAAATAATATTTTATTATTGAAATTTAAACTTGAAACTAAAACAAAAAATTAAAACTTTTAATGTACAATCGATTATTAAATCACAATATTAAAGCTTCTTATCTGAGGGCAAAATCATTTCAACTTCATTTGTTTCATTTAAATCATTTAAGTCAGATATTTTCTTATTTTTCATTGAAAAAAGAAAAAGCTCGCATTTATCTATTATTAATTTAAAAATTGTTTATATATAATACATTTTTTTGAATAGAGGAAATGAAAAACTCATTTGAAAAGATTAAAAAAAAGCTGGCAAATACGCCAAATAGGAATTAATGATGTAAGCACTGATTAACAATGTATATTGACCACTGACACTTCATATTCGATACAGATTACTAAACATTGAGCACATGTCGAAAGAAACAATCCCTTGTGTAAACTTGTAAATTTTTTTTTATTTTTCGTGAAAAATTTTTTTTTGCCTAACTAATTAGCCTATCTCCATTTGGAAATTACTGGTTAAGTTAGTTTTGAAACATAATTTACTACATGTAAAGATAATTCATACAAAATAATTTTTTTCTATTTATAAAAGATTTAATTTATCAATTTTTAAAAATTTAAAAAAAAAAACAAAATGAACAGTGATGTCAGAGATATTCTAGAAATAAGCGAACCAAATCAACCAAAATTAAATAAGAAGGTAAATTTTGAATGTAAAAATATCTTTAATATTTTATTTTGTCTAAATAAGAAAAAAACCAAACGCCTAGCAGAATCAGTCAAGAGACCCCAAGGTGTTCATAGGGAAGTATGGGGCTTAATGAGTAAGGATGATCCTGATCAGCCTCCCCTCATTCCTGCTGAAGAGCCAAAACTTTACAAACACCCAAAAGCTAAGCTAAGATACGGTGTGCGGAAATGGCAATGGATAGAATTCAAAAATCCGGCTAGAACCGATTCAGCACTTTTTTGTCATTGGCGATGCGCAAACGATGACCCAGACAAAGAATATCCATTTTCAAAGTACAATAAAAGAGTCCAATTACATACATACACAGACTCAGAATATGCATTGCATTTGAAAGATGAAAATTGGACCAAAGAGGAAACTGACCATTTATTTGAGCTTTGCCAAATGTATGACTTGAGATTTTTCGTTATCCATGATCGTTGGGATCCTGGCAAATTTCAAGGCAAAAATCGAACTATCGATGAGCTAAAAGACAGGTATTATAAAGTTTCTGGCACAATACAAAAAATTAGAGGTATAGAAGAATCCAAAATTTTTGTTTTTGATTTGGAGCATGAACAAAAGCGAAGAGAACAATTGGAAAAATTGTTCAACAGAACCAAAGAGCAAGTCGATGAAGAAATTTATTTGATCGAAGAGCTGAAAAAAATTGAAGTTCGCAAAAAAGAAAGAGAAAAAAAGCAACAAGAAGTGTCAAAATTGTTGACTGCTGCAGGAGATTTGGAAAATTCTAAAAATATAAATAACAAAACAAAACTTAATGAAAATAAAACAAGCAATGCTGTGTCCAAACCATCTAAACTTAAACAAAGAAAAAATTCTGTCAATTCAAATGATGGCTCAATTAGCGTGGTAACTAGTAATAAATCAACAAAAACTAGTCAATCTGAAAATCTTGTGTCACCCTCATCTGTTACATCAAGTGTTCCTGAGTCTAAATCATCCAAAAAACCAATTGTTTTTAAAGTAGATTTTTATTTTTTAAATTTAGACTTAAATTGAATATATTTAAAATTAAAGCCAGTAACTGAGTCAACTGGAATAAAGTTTCCTGACAATAAAGTCTCTGGGGTATCTTTACGAAGCTTCAGGACAAAACTTCCCCAATCAGTTGGATTGAAAAAAATCAAAGCTATCGAACAATTGCTAGACGAATTACAGATCGAACATAAACCAATAGCTACAGAGAATGTTTGCGAGAAATTTAATGAATTGAGGTCTGATATTGTGCTTTTGTATGAGTTACAGCAGGCCTTAACCAGCTGCGAGTATGAATTGCAAACACTTAAACACAGATACATGCCTATTCTTACCGCCAAAGTAAGTATTTACAACATAAAATGAAATTACTAGTTGTAAATGATTTCACACTGATGATAGAAAAGACAAGTTTTTCTCATGTTACAAAAAAAACTTTTAAGTTTGAATTTAATTAGATGTATTTTTAAAAAAAAAAATAAGTTAGATAAAAAGAACTTTTTTTTCTTAAGTTATTTTCTTGCCAATTTATATATTGGTCATCAAAAATAAAAATCTATTCAAATTTGTTTTATTCTGAAATTTGATATAAATTAATCAACAAAAATTTCTCAAAATTAATTCAATTTTTTCAAAAAAGAATATTGATGTGAGTCAATTTGATACTACCGAAACAAACTCAGCACTTCTGAACACGTTAAATTCAGCAAATACTCCACAAAAAAGAATTTCCGAAATATTCGATGTATCCATAACACCTGGATCAGCTCCAATGGTAACCTATTGTAGACAAAAAATTATTTTTTAATTTTAAAACTTTTCTAAAGGAGAGAAGAAGGAAAGCAGCCTTAAATCAAACCAATTTAATGAAGAGATTAAGAGGTCGCAATGCTTCTTAATAAAATTTTTGTAAATATTCGTCAATAAAATTCAGAGGATTAAAAAAAAAAATTTTTTTTTATTTTTTATTATGATTGAGTAACTTAAATCATTAAATAAAAATCAAAAAGCTGTTTGTAAAAATTGAATGTTGTTTTGTTTTTATACTTAATTCATCGAGATTCGATTTAAAAATTTATTGATTTAGGTGAGATATCGAGCTTAGTAAAAACCACTATGGGCAAAAATTTTCAGAAAATGAAAAATTTTTTAAATTTTTGGCTTGGTTATAAAATTGAACTTTGCTTTACTTAAAAACTTAAATAAAATTTTTTAACAAAGCAATATAAATGCCATTTTGTCTTTGTCGCACATAAAAAGGATTGAAAAAGAATTATTGTAAGTAAAAAAATGGTTAACAAAAGATTTGGTATTGTGAATTGCAAAAAAAAAAAGAACAAAAATTCTTCCTTTTTTGATAAACCAAAATTTGCTAAAATGAAATATAATTTAAAAAAATACTGTTTTATTTTTTGTCTTTTATTAACTTCAGAAAAATTATTATAGGTAAAAAAAGATGCAATAAAGTAAAATTAAAAAATAATTAAAAATAATAAGTATTCAACTACATTTTTAGAATATTTAATTGTATTTTACAAGATTTATTAATAAAATTTAATGTAATTGAATTAATCCTGATTTTAATTTAACAAAAAATCAAAACTTGATAATGATTCTTTTTAGATTTTATTAATTTTAGATTCCAATAATTTGACGCTTTTTTTTAATTTTACGACATTATCTCCCAAGAATTCCCCAATTTTTTCTCCATTGAAATATAATTCAAAAAATGGAATACTTGTTATATGGCTAATATCATTTGGCATTGATAATTTTGCTTTATCAAAATTAATCTGAATAAATTTAATACTTTCATTTCGAGATGCCAAATTTTCCATAATTGGTTGAATTGAAAGCGATGGTCGACACCAATCTGCTAAATAGTGAACTAACGATGCTCCATTTGAAGTTTTTTCTTTAAAGTCTTCAGTTGAATCAACCAATATTATATTTTTATTTTTCTGCTCTTCTTCATTTGATGAAATTTCTTCGCCTTCAGGTTGATTAATTAATAAATTTTTCAATAAAGATACAGCTTCGTTTAGCTTGGATTCGTCAGCGCCACAATATTGCTGTATTTTTTTTCCGTTTTTGTACAAGTCAAAATGAGGCGTAGCACATACATGTTCGAGCTCTATAAGCATTTTCTTTTTAGCATTTTCAGCATGAATTTTCAAAAATTTTATTTCAGGATTTTCATCAGCTAATTGATTGAAAAGAGGATTTATAAAAACTGAAAGTGAACACGACGGATCATGAATATATACCAAAGAAGCCATATTTGAAATTAGCTCATTAAATTGTTCCGAGTCAACTATTGTTATCACTGATTTACTATCAATGACATTTTCAAATAATCTTTCTTCTTTTTGAACTAATTCTACACTTTTGACATCTTCAATAAATTTTTCATCTTCTTTTACCTCTGAATTGTAGTTTTGTTCGGAATATTTTTCGATTTCTTGGTTTTCTTTCGACTCTGGCTTGAGTTTATTAGAATCATTTAAAGTTTGAGTATTTAAAATTTCATCATTAATGTGGACTTGTTTTGGCTCTAATTTTTCTATTGCAATTTTTAACTGATCCGCCTTTGATCCGCAATATTCACCAATTTTTTTTCCATCACGATATAAGTCAAAATGAGGAACATTAGATACATGCTCTATTAAATCAGACATAGCTTCTTCTGCTTCATCCAGATCAATTTTTAAAAATTTTATCTTTGAATATTCCCGAGATATTTTGATAAGAGTTGAATCGAAAAAGCGACATGCCCCACACCATGAAGCCGTAATATTGACTATAACCGGACCTTCAACTATCAGCTGTTCAAACTCATCTATACTAGAAACTTTTATAATACTTTTTGATTTTTGACTCATTTTTAAAAATAGTTGTTTTTCCTAAATTTCAATGTTTCAAAAGAGCTTATTTTAAGTACTCAATAGGTGTAAATATTTTTCCTTTAAAAAACATAATTTAAAATGGATTCATCCTTTTTGTAAATTAAACAAAGGAAATCCGATAATTTAATGAAAATTTTTAAAAATATCACTCAAATAGAGAGCTCAAATAAATTTAAAAATAATGGAGATCAAAATTTTCGTTCAACCTATTAAAAAAATCAACTTTTTTCCAACCAACTTCCTAAATTTAATAGAACTTAAACATTTCATTAAATGACTTAATATATTTTGAAAATTTGGGTCTAGTGTTTAGTGTGATCAGGAAGTTTTTGCGAAATATGTGATCACGTTTTCACTAGTCACATAATAAATGACATAAATTTACCAAAAATATGAAAACCCTAAACCATTTTGATACATGAATGTGATTTATTTTGAACTAATAATCTCAACATCATTGATATTATACTCAAATGACCTGACATCTGACAATGAGTCATTTTCACCTGATCAGTTCTGATTCAGTGTCACTTAACGAGATATTCAGTAGGTGCTTAAGTCTCTAAATTGAATTTGATAAACAATACAATTACCACCGAAATAATCAAAAATTGATTCATTTTTTCATTTTAATCAAGCTCTGAATCTTAATAATCCAAGAAAATTTGAATAATTTTTAAAAAAATCTAAATTCATTACATTAGTTGATAATACATAGAAAAATTAAATTAAATCTAATGATGGTCTAAAAATTGAATGACATTATCTGTTATTGAAAACTTAAATATTATCAGAGTTATTTAAAAGTCCCAAAAAAAAAGTCCAAGTCCGGACTTTAAAATTTATTTTCTCGAAAAAAAAAAATTAAAGTCTTCAGCTCTGACTTTTTTTAAAAAAAAAAATTTTGATTTTAAACTTTTATTTAGATCAATAAATCCAAAAAAGAGATACAAAAATACCAAAAAATATGACCTGTAATACTATGAAAAAAAATTTATTTTAAAAGCAGTTAAAAAGATAAAACAATAAGATTTAAATTTTTGTTAAAAAAAATAGTGGGGGATAATAAAAAAATTATTGAGCCGTAAATTTTGTAGCTTTTTTTAACGGTTTATGCATTAAAGTTTTACCCTTGATTTTCTTTTAATTCTGATCTCAATTGTTCAATCGCAATTTTTAATTGATCTGCTTTTGAACCAGAATAATCGCCAACTATCACTCCATTGTGATAAAAATCAAAATGTGGTACCGAACAGACATGTTCTACCACATCAGGCATTGATTCTTCTGCTTCGTCAAGATCGATTTTTAAAAAATTCATATCTGTATATTCTTTGGCCAATTTAGCTGTAGTTGGCTCAAAATACCGGCAAACTCCGCACCACGAAGCTGATACAATAACAATTGATAATCCTTTTGATGTTATCTGCTCGAATTCACCTAAATCAGAAACTTTTGGAATGCCTTTTGGCTTTTGAGACATTTTTTGTATTTGATAAAATTTTTTTATTAAAATGATTGTTTTTAAAATTTAAATCAGTTTTTATTTTTATTTACTCAAAAAGCGAGAGTAATTTACTAAAAAAAATTGCTTTCTAAATCCATTTATGCTTTTTTTAATATTAATAAAAACCGGATATCTCGATAAATTGTTTAAATTGTTTAAATGATCTTTAAAAAATCCTTTTTTGACAAAAATATTCATCAATTGAATGTAATTCTTCTAATGTATCATTGACTTGATTGATTTTTTAGTCAAGAGGATAATTAAGCTTAAATTTAAAGAAAGATCCAGCTTTGAAATTTATTTCCGCCACATTTAAATGTTGTGTAACAATTTGGCATTCATTTTATGATGGACTAGACGACTTAAATTAGATACTATATTTTTTTTAAATTTTTTCTAGAATAAAAAATATTATTTTAATAGCTAATTCCCCAAAAATCAATATTCTCTTTACATAAATTATGTATCATTGTCAGGAAAAAATTAAATATAATTATTAAGAGAATATTTAAAAAAATTTTGACCAAAATGAAACTTATTTTGGTTACTTTTTTAACTTATTCGATTTCATGTTATCAAGGACATGTACACAGTCACTCTAATCCGAGGCCACAAATGCATAATTCAAAGATGGCTCAAGATATTAAGTAAATTAAATCAATATTAAATTATCGCTTTTTTTTAATCACATCTTAGCCATGTATCAGAGCATCTAAAAGAAAAAATCGACCTTAAAAAAGATCTGTCACCTGAGGAAATTGAGTTTTTTTACTTCATGTATTTTTTTCTTATTTTTATTAAAAATTAAATTTTCAAAATTAGGGAGCATGATTTCAACAACGATTCTCGATTAGATGGACTGGAAATTCTCTCAGCAATAAAGCATTCAGACTTTGCAAATGACTTAAAAGTAGATTTAAAAGATTTGAACAAAAATAAAATGCGAGAAGCATTCGATATGGAAATTAAATATTATACTGGTAATAAATTTAATTGAATTAAAAAAATGCTTATTTACAATATTTTAAGACATCATTGATGAAATACTTAAAGAGGATGATTTCAATAATGATGGGTATTTATCATACATCGAGTATTCACTCGCAAGAAGAAGAGATGAAATTGAAGAAGAAAAAGAAAGAATAAAAAAATTGAAAGCTAGAAATTAATTTTTTTTAAATTAAAAATTTTACAAAGACTTGAATTAATAAAATTTTAGAATTTTTTTTTTTAATTTTAAAAATTAAATGAAAAAAATTTATTCCAGAAAAAATATCTATTATTGTTTATTCCTGAGATTATTTGACAAAATTAAAAAAGAAATTATTTTTGAAATTCGGAAATTTTTTTATTATCTAATAAGATTTTTATTCTGAATCTTGAGAATCTTCGGGATCTTGATCGCTTTCATTGTTTGTTTGCTCGTTGTTTTCAGTATCTTGATCATATTCTTCCGAATTAAATCCATTTTCATTAGCTTCACTTTCTTCTCCATCTTCAATGGTTTCTTCATCTTGGAAATAGTTTTTTGAAAACGATATATCGTTTTCCTCTTCCGATTCGGTTTCTGAAGTTTCTTCATGATCACACTGCAACGGTTCTCCAGTTACTATAAGTCCTTTATCATACAAACACTGAACTACAGATATCTGCAAAAAAAAAATTTATTATCTAAAATTTTCAATTTATTAGCAAGTGAAGCTTTGAGCAATTTTTTCTTCAAGAAAGCAAATTTAAGTTCGAATTAAGTGTTTAAAAATGTCATTCTTTGTAAAAATAGCTCTCAACTTTGCTATGTCGTTTTTTTTTCTTTTACTTTTTCTTCAATTGAATCTAGTGGTAGTTCCTCAACAGTAACATATTTAGGATAAAAAAGGATTAAATGTTCAATAGCCGGAGCAACTTCGCTATCAACTTCTAAATATTGAGCTTCTTTTTCACACCAAATTTTGGTATTATCCAAATTATGATAGACAAAACATGAATTTTCTTCTACTACAAGCCTAATGCAGTTTCTACGAATAAGTTTAATAGATGTGTCCGGTTCGATCTCGGATATATTTTCGACTCTATTCTTTTTGCTATTCCATTTTTCTCCATGATTGTGAATACTTCTCGATTTTTCGTCTTCAGTGAAACATGGAGGAAGAGATTGATGAATAAATTCTTTGGCCATCTGATCAACAGCTGCATCTATTGGCAAATATTTGACAAGTTCTTTGACAAGCATGGAAGTTTTGCTCCTAAATTTTTGCTGATTTTCAGTTTCCTAACAAAAAAAAATAATTTTAATGATATTTTTATAAAAAAAATTACGTTATCTTCAAAAGCAACTCCATTATTGATTAAGTAATCAATAGGAAGTCCTTTACGGAATTCAAGGTTTTCTTGCATTGCAATTTCAATGGCACCAGGTAAGAGCTTAAAATATTAATTAAAAAATGAAGCACTTAGTTATGATCTTGGATAAAAATTCACTTTTGACAAAAAGTCTCCCCAAGTATTTTTTTGATAAGTTGATACAGTTATATGCAATGAATGAATGCCATCACACGCATTGGCTTGATGAATGTATCCTCGAGGAAAATACATGAGATCTCCAGCTTCTAAAACTACATCAATAATTGGTTCAGATAAGTCTGATTGAGAGTAATTGTTGCTTGAATGACGAGGTAACACTTCATTTCCGTTCAATGGTTTGTAAACTCTCCATCTTTTTTTACCTTCGAGCTGAAGTACAAAAGCTTCAATATCATCATAATGTGGTGCAAAGCCTTGAGTACCAGCGGGAGTTAAATATCTAGATTGCGTTCAAATTAGATGAAAAAAGCAAATATAATTTTATCTTACACATTCGATCCAACGCAACAACCAAACAGTTCTTGTAAAACAGATAAATATTTCCAAACATTACGGGAATAAGTGGCTGGATTTAACAATCGAATTGAACAGCCTTGCTGGAAAAAATCCCAAACCCTAATATTTAAAAATTAGCGGGGAAAAAAAATATGTAAAAAAAATACAATGGTGCGTATGCCCGTCCTTCAGGGTTGTGTTTTTTCTTTTCATCATTAATATATGTTACAATATCTATATTGGTTGTAAATTCTAAACTGTGCTAAAAAAAAATCAAATTGATTCAATCATAGTGACAAAAAATTTACATTTCTTAAAATCCAGTCAAGTTCCTCACAGCTAAACCAACTTTTGTAATAGCCTTGTTTATTTCTTTTAATTAGCATTGGCTTTTTTTCCCAATAATTGCTAAAAAACGATATTTTATATTTGAAATAATAAAAGATACTTTTGCGAATAAAAGAATATTTGAATTTTTATTTTTGATTTTTTGAAATTAAAAATTTTCTAAGCCTTTTACAAAATAAAAATTAAATTCAACCTTGTCAATTTTTTTTTAGAATAAATTGTTACATTTAATTATGAGATTTATATTACTTTGCCGTATATATATATACGTATAATATTTTTTTCTAAACCAAGTTTATATAAAAGTTTTTTGAGGAAAAAATTTACAAAAATCATCACTTATAATCACATGAATTTTATTTTAAAATATTTTCATGTAAAAAAATGTACACTTATATGAAAAAAAACAGAATGATAATTCTTAAGACTAAAGGTTTAGGTTAAGTAATGATTTTTTTTGTTTTAGAAATGTTTAACAAAACAACAAGATTAAAGTCCACACAAATATGAGTATAAAATTCTTAATTTATACAATATATATTAATAAATATTCTTTACTTAAAAAATCTTCTGTGTTTAATAATATAATTAGTAGGTGTAAAAATATATATTAGTCATAAAATCCATATATAGTGGCTCTAATCTGAAGATAGTTTAAAAATCAAATCTGATTCAAAAAAATTAAGACATCTTAATTTAAATTATTAACTTAAAAAAATTTACCCGAAAAAATCTTTAATTTTAACTGGTGCTATAATTCTTTTGAATAAATTGGTTGCCTCTTGTCTACTGTCGAACATTACAGGTTCATACTCAGTTTGATCATCTTCAAAGTCAACAATCTCATAAGTTTTATCTGGTTGATTCTTTATTTTCTTAGCTTTCTATATTTTTTTCTAATTAATTTTGTATAAATTGAGAGAATTTATTTTACTTTAGCGGGTTTTTCAGATTCAAATTTATCATTTTTATTCTTTTTATTTTTTTCTGTTTTAATTTTTTTTTTTTCTTTGTTTTTTTGCTTTTTTTCGAAATCATTTCCTATCGTCTTGAACTCTTTAGACGCTGACTCTTTACCATTCGAAAACAGACCAATGCTTTCACTTAATTTAGATGATGAAATATTAGACAACTTTTTCTTCATTTTTTTCATATCCTTGTTCTGATTTGTTCTTTTAAGAATTCCCTCTAATTTAATTTTAGAATGATCATTATTATCCAATTTTTTTGTTTCTTTAATTGATGATTTTTCAGGATTATCGGAATAAATTGAAAATGCTGATTTACGTTTTACGGACATGTTTCTAAACAAAATATAACTTTAAAATATTTTTCTATTTTTTAAAACTTCTGGAATTTAAAGTCCAGAAAAGAAATCAAAATAAAAAAATCAGGCTAAAATTTATTTAACTAAATAAATAAAAAAAAAAAAAAAATCTTAATTAGAATTTGTTTTAATAGTTTGTCTAGATACAAGTTCTTTGAAAAGACCACTATTACTTTTGATGAGATTTTCATAAGTTCCCAACTCGGCAATGTGGCCTTGATCAATAACTGCAATCAAATCAGCATTTTTAATAGTTGATAATCTATGAGCTATTACAATAACTGTTCTATCTACCATAATTCTTTCCAAGGCTTCTTGCACCAAAAATTCCGAAGCTGAGTCTAGCGCACTAGTTGCTTCATCTAAGAGGAGAATTTCAGGGTTTTTTAAAATGGCCCTTGCCAAAGCGATCCTTTGCTTTTGTCCACCGCTAAGATTTAAACCTCTTTCACCAACCAGTGTATCGAATTTTTCAGGAAATTGTTGAATAAAAGAAAACGCATTTGCCTTTTCAGCAGCTTGGTAAATTTGTTCCAAAGTGATACTTTCAGGATTCGACACACCATAAGCAATGTTGTCTCTAATTGACATTGAAAATAGAGCTGGCTCTTGAGGCACAGTTCCAATATGATTTCTTAACCAATTTTGAGACATTTGACGAATATCGTGATTGTCGATTTTTACAGATCCCTCATCAGGATCGTAAAATCTCAATAATAAAGAAGCAAGAGTACTCTTACCACTTCCACTCTGTCCTACAACAGCACAGACTTTTCCTCCAGGTATAACTAAATCCAAATTATTAAAAATTGGTTGGTCTTTTCTAGTCGGATAGGTGAACGAAATATTTTCAAATTTAATATCTTTTTTAAATATTTCATTAGTTATATTTATTTTATTTTCAGTTAAAATTGGAATAGCCGGTTTGCGATCTATTATTTCCCATATACGGGTACTTGCGCCTATACCTCTCATTAGTTCTGTATAAAATGAACTCAGACCAGTCATAGAAATTCCTACCCAAGCTGAGTATATCATAAATGCGGACAAATCTCCAACAGTTAGTGCTTGCTCCGTGATACAAACTCCTCCATAGTACAAAACAGAAAGAATAATCAAATTACCGGATAAGCCAGTTGTTCCAAAAAAAATTCCGTTCGCAAACGCTTCTTTATATTTCATGTTCAATACGTCATGAATGCTTTTCGAATAAGAATTAATCTCTTTATCTTCTTTGGCAAATCCTCGCACCGTTCGAATATTGCTAAGTTTTTCCTCGGCAACCTTAATTGAATAATAGTCAAAAATATTTTATTTTATTATCTACTAAATAATTTTATTTCCATTAAGGTTTTTGATACAAATTCATATAAATTAAATTTTCATAACTTGGTTTGATCTTTATTTATGGCTTCAAAAAAATAATTCAAAAAATCTTTCAAAAAATTCTTAAAAAAATAATCTATTTTAATTTATTCGGTTAAAAATTATTGAAGAAAAAAATCCCTAAAAATAAAAGAATTGACAATTTTCTGACAATATTTACAAACATAGTTTTTAAAGTTATTTCCTTTTTTTATGAGTCAAAAAATAAATTTTACAAAAATTTACCTAAAAAGTTCTGATTAAATTTTCTATGAAATAATGTCAAAAATATTTTTAGTAAATAGTTTTAATGTCACATATAAACTAATATTCAAAACCGGGAGAAGTTTATTCTGCGTTTTTTCTTTGCTATTAGTTAAAAAAATTAAATTGTTGTTGAATTTTAGTCAAACAAAGTTTTTCTCTACTTTAAAGAAATATTCAACTAAAGAGTTTAAGAAAAATGTAAAAATTTCAAGTCTTAATCAAAAATATAACTTATACTTAAAGAACCAGTGTGAATACAAACTTTCTTTTTTCTCATTTATCTTATTTTTACTCTAAAGCTTTAGAATTTTTTACTATGAATAAATCTTATACAATATTTATGAATTTTTAAAAATCTCATGAACAGTCTCAAAGATTTTAGACATTAAAATGTCAAATCGACACCGGTCCTTTTTGTGTTAATTGAAATTAAATTTATTTTATTTTTTGCTTTCGGCTTTTTTCATAATAAATACTTTTAATTTTAAAACTTAAAATATTTTAAAATCGAAATAAATAACTCAATTAATTAAAATTTAAAATTACATCAGTGGCCGATGCGAGAACATCTTGGACCTTTTTGGATAGTTTTTTGATGTATCGACCAAATATAATGGCAAAAACGGTGACTGCAGGAACGATGCCTAGACCATATGCCGAAAGCTGTGGCGACATGTAAAGCATCATTCCTATACCAGCTGAAGCTTGAATAGCAGACCGTAATCCGTCACTTAAATTCTGGGAAATACTTAATCCAACCACCTCAGCATCAGTTGACAATCTATTAACAAGTTCTCCCGTTTTAGTTTTATCAAAAAAGGCCATGTCTTGGTACATTATTGATTGAAAAAGATTTTGTCTCAAACGTGTCACGATTCGCTGTCCAGAAGCTCGAATTACATAGACTCTACCGAAATTGGCAAAGGCTCCAACCAAAAATATGAATGCCATTATTAAAGTCATTTTTTTTAAATTATTTTTCATTTCTTCTTTATCGCCGGCTTGAATAAAATCAATTAATTTTCCAATAAAAAATGGTACTGCCATTGTAACACCACTCGATACAGTCAGAAATATAACTGCCACTGATAGAAATTAATTTAAAATTTTTTAATTTATTTAATTTTAATTATATTACTTGCTAATTTATTTCTTTCAGGTTTGGCTAAAGACAATAATCGTCTAATTTCAGTTTTTTTGATTTTTTTAATATTCTCATTTTTGATTGATGATTTGGCTGTTCTAATAAATGTAGTCACTAAACTCAATTTATTTTTTCTATTCGTTTTAGTTAATAATCCATTTGAAAAAGTTTGAAAATTTTTTGAAAAAATATTCAGGTTTTTTTTATTCGATGATTTAATTATAAAACTAAGATGATTTAATTTTTTAAGAGCAAATATCATTTTTTTTATCTAATGTTTTAAAGTCTGTATTGAATTAATTTGCCATATAATATCTGATACACGATCAATCGCTTCTTTTATATACTTGTTTTTAGTTCTTATTTGAGATATGAGATTTTCTTTTTCGGCCTGATAAATTTCAAGTTTCTGATTATCACCGTTTTGTTGATTTAAATTTGGATTTATTTTTCGCTGATGGAGAATTTTACCAATTATTCTTAATTTGAGAAAAATAAAATCAAAATTTCTAAGAATTTCTTCTGCTTTGTTTTTTCGCACAAGATAAGTGTTTTGATCACCGTATAGCAATGTTACAATCAATGGTCGGAAAAAACTGTCCAAGTCAGATGTCTTAGATATCAAATCTTGAACAAGCTCTTGGGATGAAATAGACAATTCAAATGAAGATAACCGGTTATATTCGTCGTGCAATTGAATTTCGTTTAGCTGTATGCTTTGCATAACTTAATTTAAAAAAAAATTTAATATTTTTTCATAAACTATGTCAAGGTAAAAATTGGTTTTAAGGACCCGAGCTGAATAACATGTAATCTAAAGAAAACAAGATTGCAATTATAAGTTTGCTTCTGAACGTGTATGTTTTTAAAAAATTTACTATACTAAATTTTATCAAATAAAAGCTGAAAAATGTTTAATTTGATATCACTTCTTAAAAAAATTAACTTAATTAAAATAATAAGCTGAATTACTTTTATGAATTACAGATTTTTTTCTAATATTTTACAATCTAATATTTAATAAAAAAAATAACAAGCTACAGACCTGCGGAGCCAGACTAGATGCAGTTTCACTATGGTAGCTATCTTTTCGGAAAAAAAATACTCTCTTACTCAGATTTTATTTTGCCTATATAAACAATGTTGGTTATTAATTTTTTGATCAAAATTCATCTGGGAAAAATAATATTTATTAATAAAAAATTTCACTATCCATAAAATTTTTTTTTTTTATAAACAAGGGGTTGAAAGGAAGGACTAAGTTCTATTTCAAACAACTTGGGATTCCATCCCAAACTATATTTTAGATA